>RQTK01000011.1:85129-142359 GCA_003991915.1 Elysia chlorotica
CCACTGACCTGTGCCTGGCTGTAGCCCCACTGACCTGTGCCTGGCTGTAGCCCAGAGAGAACAGGTTCGGCCGCGCGCTGACCACTGCCAGGCCCCAGTCCGGGTCCGCCTCGCGCCCGATGTACCAGTTGGCGTCCAGCGCCACCAGAGATTCCTCGAGCTCCTCCGCGTCAGCAACGTCGCCCATCAGCGTCTGGTCCAGCATCAGCTTGAAGCTGTACCTGGGGAACATAATGATGGGGGGGGGGGGGGTTAGTGGGCGGTGTGTGCAAGGGTTATAGAGAGAGAAGTCAGTGACAGAGAGACAGAGAGAGATTTGTGAGAGAAACAGAGAGAGGTTAGCGAAAGAGAAACAGAGAAAGATTTGTGGTCAGCAAATCTCACCTGAAGGCATCGATGACGAGCCAGTTGTCAGCAAATCTCACCTGAAGGCATCGATGACGAGCTCGTGGTCAGCAAATCTCACCTGAAGGCATCGATGACCAGCCAGTAGTCAGCAAATCTCACCTGAAGGCATCGATGACGAGCAAGTAGTCAGCAAATCTCACCTGAAGGCATCGATGACGAGCTCGTGGTCAGCAAACCTCACCTGAAGGCATCGATGACGAGCTCGTGGTCAGCAAACCTCACCTGAAGGCATCGATGACCAGAGAGTGGAGCTCCTTGTCCTCAGCCAACCAGTCCATCATGGCGTTCCAAGGGACGTCACCGTTGTAGCATTTGTAGAGATAGCTCGGCCCGCTGTGGTACCCTGGCAGATCACAGGCAAGCACAGCATGAAACGCGCGCACAAACCACCCACGTGACATGTTAACATTGTTAAAATGATCGAGAGAAACTGTCATCTCATTAGGCAAATTGTTTTTAACATTCAACATTGGCCTCGATGTCACTGCTTACAACTGGAGCATAGTACTTTTTATCCTCACAGCAAATTGCCCAGTTTTTGGAGTTGAAAAGTTTACGGGTACAAGATAGAACACTGACCAGGGGAGACAAACGCCAGGTAGCAGGCCATGACCAGCTGGCTGTAGCAGTTGGTCAGTGTGTCGTCCTGCGATACCTGGTCCACCACAGATTCCCCGAGGCTTGACCAGTCCAGAGTCCGCAGCACATGCTGATACCACGCCGTTGGGAACTGACCCATGTACCGAGACAGCTGTGACGGCTCGATGGGGAGTTCTCTCCACTTGACGGGCAGACTGGGTAGGACAGGATGAGTACACACCAGTTAGGACATGAGTACACACCAGTTAGGACATGAATACACGCCAGTTAGGACATGAGTACACACCACTGTTAGGACATGAGTACACACCAGTTAGGACATGAGTACATACCACTGTTAGGACATGAGTACATACCACTGTTAGAACATGAGTACACACCAGGCAGGACATGAGTACACACCAGTTAGGACATGAGTACACACCACGATTAGGACATGAGTACACACCAGTTATGACATGAATACACACCCCATGTAGTACATAAGTACACACTCCAGGTAGTACACACGTACACACCACAGTCAGGAGTTGAGCTGAGTTTTTACGCTTGTCAGCACAGTTACACTTACAGCAAGATTTAGATAGATTGCTTGAGTAAGCCTAGATTGTAGGTCTAGATATATTGCTTGAGTAAGCCTAGATTGTAGGTCTAGATATTTATTATTGCTTGAGTAAGCCTAGATTATAGGTCATGTAGATTGCTTGAGTAAGCCTAGATTGTAGGTCTAGATAGATTGCTTGAGTAAGCCTAGATTGTAGGTCTAGATATATTGCTTGAGTAAGCCTAGATTGTAGATCTAGATAGATTGCTAAAGTAAGCCTAGATTGTAAATCTAGATAGATTTCTCAATAAGCCTAATTGTAGATCTAGATAGACTGCTCAAGTGAGCCAAGATTTAGATAAATTGCTTAAGTAAGCCTAGATTTTAGATCTAGATAAAATGATTAAGTACAGCGATAGAGGCAGTGCGTGGAACTGAAGAACTGGTGCATGCCATTAGAACATTCGGTCGTCTATGACGCTTGGACTTCCTAAAAACTTGGACTTGACGATGGACAATCGAGCCTAGATCTAGTTATTATAAAAGATGATCCGGAATATTTTTAAATAAAAAAATTCTGCTCTACAGAACTCTCTCTCTCTCTCTCTCTCTCTGTGACCTTATGAGGGTGGCTAAGGCACAGAGAGGAAGGGAGAGCAACCTGTAGAGCACCTTGCCTAGGGCAGATCTAGCAAGATAAAAACCCAGAGACGTTACTTGTATTCACAAAGTCCCCCCCCCCCCCCCAGGGTGGCTTAGTCGCAATCTTAAAACTCGAATAGAATCTGTTAGCGGCGTGTCTGAAACACTTCAAATCCTCTGCTTTCAGTGGAGCCTACAAGCAGATTCTGATACCAAGTTCAAGGAATACTTACAAAAACCATAGATCAAAGTAATAAAAAAAAAAAATCCCTATACAAAAATATATCAGGAAAATGGGATAAAAAATGAAAGAATGAGAATACTGCCCGACAAAAAGAAGCGGAAAAGACTGTGAGCCGAGTGAGGCCCACTGGCCGTACGAACCTGATGTGGCTGGAGAACGGGCACTTGAAGTCGGGCGAGCCAGCCAGGTTCATCACCGGCTTGAAGATGTGGTTCCCGTTGGAAAACGCCTTTGCAGGGAACAGGGCAGTTCTAGTTTTGGATTGGGCGGCCCCTCCCCACAGGGCCAGGGGGGGGGAGGGGCTCAGGCCGCCCTTTGTGTGGGCAATGTTGATGTCCACGGCAGGCATGCCAAAGTCAGACTCAGAGAGAAGGTCGTCGCCATGGTTACCATTGTCGGTGTCGCTGAGTGAGGAGGGCGCCCACTGGCGGCTCGGTTTGTCAAACAGCGGTGGCAGGGAGGTCGGGGCGAAGGTCGGGGCGAAGGTCGGGGCGGAGGTCGGGGCAGAGGTCGGGGATGGTGGCAGTGGGTTTGGGTGGTTGTGAGTGATGGTCACGATGGTGGACAGCTCGTGGTGTTGTTGTTGTTGGTCGCGCTGGGCCAGCGTGAGGCGAAACTTTTTGCCGATGACAGCGTGGTCTCCCCCTCCGTCCTCTTCGTCGGAGAAAATGTCCGTGTAGCTCTGAAGCGACGCGCCTGCAGGGGAGTAGCTCCGGGACTTGGACGAGTGCTGCGAGTCGCCCGAGCCGGGCCTGTGCGGTTGGCTGTGAACCAGACTCGTGCGGTTGGCCAGGTTTATCGGGGGCAGCGTGCCAATCACCTGACCACTGTGGTCGCCAAAGCGGGGAGGGGGCGGGCGAACCACCACCCCACTGCTGCCTCCTCCCTTTCTGGACGACCTTGAGCCGAAAGGTCGCATGTTGAGGCTGACCCCCGGTTTTCCGTCCCCGCTCCCCACACTGACCCTGTCCCTGCGTAACCCCCCAGCGCGGCCGGGGTCCGGGGGCGGCGAGAGCTTCCTGTCCCAGTCGTCAGAGTCCGACTCCATGCGCGCGATCTCCATCTCCTTGCGGCGCCGCGCCTCCTCCTGCCGTCGCTTGGCCTGCCTCACGTGCCGCAGCAGCAGCCACACCAGCGACTTGGCAAACAGCTCCAGAGTTGTCTCCACGACCCCCGGCGCGTCGATGACCCCCGTCAGGACGTTCTTGGCGTCGGAGTACGTGCGCACCATGGCCACGTCTAGCGGGGTCAGGCAGTGCAGGGGGTAGTGGTTCAGGGCTGCGTGCGTGACGAAGGCCTCAGAGAACTGGTCGTCGAGGCGGGCCGCCTCGGCCGTGTGGCAGCTCGTCTCCTGCAGCTCCAGCCCCTTGATGCTCACCGTCACGAAGGCCGCACCGCGCTCCAGGACCGAGACCCAGACCAGGCGGTCCTGGAACCGCGCCAGGTAGTGGCTGCCAGCGTCCGGCTCACCTGCACAGGGGGGGAGATGGTGAGCAGTTCATGACTAATAGTAAAATCTGTGTTTCTAAGTGTGTGTGTGTGACGGACATAACATGGAGAGAAGACCTGTGTCAACTCGTCTGAGGGAAACTGTTGGAGCTTGTCACAATAATTATAATTTTGCCATGATTTTGGCATAACAAATTTTTTGCTTATTTTGTCATAATCAATAAACCTTGTTTTGTTTCCTTATTTCCCCTTTGAATCAGACACAATGTTCCAATAAGAGTGGAAACCTATTGGTGTATTTTTAAACTGAAAGTTTAGGTAGACAGACCTCATTTTCACCTTTACAGTGACAATTCACCGGCATTTCGCCTTAAGTCTCAAAATGTGTTTGTACTTAAAATCCAGTCTTAAAGATCAGGTAAAAAATCAGTTCACCCATCCGTTCACAGAAAAGTTTTTAAAAAAGAAGTTTGCAAACTCATTCAAAAGTACAAAAGCTCTGTAGTCTAGTAAATGACTTTTGACACCTAAGCTGCAACTTAAGACTAAGGTCAAATTTTTAAAAATGTCCGACATGTGCAAATTTTAACTGACGTTAAAAATTTATCAGCCAGAATTCATAACAACCTTGGCATTGGGAAGTTGTCGAAAAAAAAAAAACCCAGTGTTTAAGACGATTGGCGTTAGATCACAGGACAGGAAGGGTAAAAACCTACCCAGACTCCCGTTGGCGAAGGCCGAGCGCAGAGCACGGGCGAGCTCGGAGCTGAGCTGTCTGTAGTACAGCGTGTCGGGGCAGGTGCTGGCAGACGAGCCGACGGGCTCCGACCAGAACTTGGCCGGCCGCGGGAAGCCGATGAAGAAGACGGGCAGCGTGAACACGCACAGGAGCGGCGCGGAGAGGGCCGAGGCTGCGAGGATCAGCGCGAGGACGGCCGGGAACAGGGCCAGGTTGAGGGCGAGGACGAGGGCCGGCGAGCCCCGGCGCTGCTTCTTGTCGGTCCACCACGACACGAGCACCGCCAGCCAGAAAAACAGCTTGTTGCACACCTGGAGCCGGGGGAGAGGAAACATGGGGGGTCACTCTGGGCTTGGAGGGCTAGACAACAGTGCACACAATCACTCAATATTCAACAGCCATGCAACACACAATCACTCAATATTCAACAGCCATGCAACACACAATCACTCAATTAAGTTGTCGGTACGTTGTTTCTTAGGTTGCAATCAATTTCACTAAGTCTTGTCCAGCAAAACACACACTGCCAATTTTTTTATTTCTTGATTATCCTCAATATATATGAACATTTTCAAAAATAAAAAATATATCAAATATCTGATTTCTTGGTAACTCTTTCATAGAATAGGAATGCATAATTTATATATACCACTCTCCTTATTCTTTGTTACCATAACATAAAATCCTCAACCATAACTTTTTGACTCTACAGTTTTTTTGTAATATAAAAGTCATTTATTAATATCAAAATCACATTCATCCAATCAATTCTGCTAATTTTTGGTACTCCTAACACAAACTCAGCAAATCTAAATCGACTCTCCATTCTAGGATATCCTATGCTGAGCGAGTAAAGACAGAAACTAGCGCGGTGCTTGTCTCCCCTGACCTGACTGAGCCGGTCTCGGGCGAGGGCTGCGGCCAGCAGCATCGCGGGGAAGTCGAGCGCGTCGTGGCCGGGCGGCCGGAACACCAGGACAGCGTGCACCGCCGAGACTTCCAGCAGGGCCTGCGCCGTGCTCTGCCAGCTCTACACGGGGGGAGGGGGGGTCAAACACGGGGGGGTGAGGATTAAACACGGAAAATATACAGAGAACCAAACAGATTTTTCTAAAGACACTGTAACGCATTGTACTATAAGTTGATCTATTCATTTCCTCACCCTTTTTTGGTGCGTAACTTTTGGGTAGCGGATCGCTAGATCTATGTACATTATCTTGTTTGGATGCATAACGTTTTTATTTCAAGCCTAAGAATTTAGTTTTGTTTATTGAACACAGCCCGCACTTGTATGGTCAAGATTCTTCTCGAATCTCCGACTTAGTTCTAGCATAGTAATGACCTCGTCGCCCCTTGTTTACCTTTGTTTTGATTGGTTGCTAATTGCTAATGACGTGTACCGAGAATGTTCTCTTATGATTTCCTTTTCTGGATGATTCGACGAGATTTTGTATAAATAAGAATCTAAATTATATTTAGGCAGTCAACATTGAGTCTCCAGTAAGTCAGGAACATTGAGTCTACAGTGAGTCAACATAATAGAGTTTATGGTGAGACGACATTGAGTCTATAGTGAATGATTAACGAGTCAACCTACTGATATTGTACAGTCTAGCTCTTATGTTGGATTAAACAGTTTGCAATTGTTACTTGCGGACTTCGGACTTATTATCTACTGACGAGGCGTGTGATTGGCTGTGTATATTTTTTAATACCCCTGGACAAACAGAGCCTAACAGATCACCATCATCATCACAAATCTGTTACATCTGAGTCCATAGATTAGAGTATGTGGGCACTGTAAAATAATGGTCTCTCTGAAAATCAGCAGTTTTTCCTAAACATGTAGCTTATTTAAGCCAGTTACACCTCAACCCCTGCAGTGTTGAACAATAAACAGCCCTAGTAAATCTTCTACAAGGCTAATGATTGTATGTGAAGCAGATTGACATGGTTATCAGGTTCTCTGCCCAAAAACTTCCATGAAATTCATGCCTCCGTTATGCAACCACTATCCCCGATAGTTCACCCAGTTACACCTCAACCCCTGCAGCTAAAGTGAGTCCCTGCCTCCTACACAGGGGAATAACCCCGCACAAAAACAGACACACACCTTTAAACAAAATTAGTGCAAGTGAACTGAACAAGATAAAAATATGATATAAAATGAAAAAAAAACTTGAGATTTTGACTTTTTAAAGCTGGTGGGTTACTGTGACACTAGAATCTAGGTTTGGACGTAAAAATTCAGCAAACTCGAAATATCTGGGCCTATCATCATTCACTTCGACTCCAACACAGATCTACATTGACACTCCACTCATCAGCTGGGCCTGGCTCAGATTCTGATTGCTTCCTCTCACTAAATTCCAGACTTCTACCACCAACCCATCCTCAACATCTCACTCCCAATTATTTTCATCTTTATCGTATTCAGGAGATCAGGATTATCCAAAGATTTTTACCATAATTCTGCAAGCTCATCTGGAGAGATCCAATTCCTAGCAGAGATTCAAACCCCAGCCCTCAGTAAAGACAGCCCGTAACGTAACCACGTAGCTCTGCGAGATGAACGTACAGGACAAGGCCAGACTCACCCATCTCAGCACTCGGACCACGCCCAGGACGTAGCAGATCCCAGAGAGGCGAGATTTGCTTCCCTTGAGCGACATGTCCATTACGTCGTTGACCTCAGCTCCGATGGTCAGCCCTATGTAGAACACGAGGGCCAGGGGACAGACTGGGACATGGAAACAACAGTTCTATAAATAGCATGATTCAAAACAGGCCAAGTGAATGATCAGACTGAACATATTTTGTGACTAAAAGGGCAACAGTATTCTATGTCGCATACGTCATAACAAAAGTCAGACATACGTTCAGCCCACTAAAAGGGCAACAGTATTCTATGTCGCATACGTCATAACAAAAGTCAGACATACGTTCAGCCCACTAAAAGGGCAACAGTATTCTATGTCGCATACGTCATAACAAAAGTCAGACATACGCTCAGCCCACTAAAAGGGCAACAGTATTCTATGTCGCATACGTCATAACAAAAGTCAGACATACGTTCAGCCCACTAAAAGGGCAACAGTATTCTATGTCGCATACATCATAACAAAAGTCAGACATACGTTCAGCCCACTAAAAGGGCAACAGTATTCTATGTCGCATACGTCATAACAAAAGTCAGATATACGCTTCTGTTCAGCCCACTAAAAGGGCAACTGTATTCTATGTCGCATACGTCATAACAAAAGTCAGACATACGTTCAGCCCACTCAGCTTACACTACATTTATGTGAAATGATCCAAATGTCAATTACTATTTTTAATGGTATAATTGGCTTGGACTGTAATCCAATGTTTGGTCTACTTCGGTGACTTTGCCTGCTATTTTGGGAAGTCTCGTTCAGACTAGACCAAGTACAGAAAGGCACATACAATACCATATAAAGAGTAAAAGACAAGATATATACGATACCATATGAAGAGTAAAAGACAAGATATATACGATACCACATGAAGAGTAAAAGACAAGATATATACGATACCACATGAAGAGTAAAAGACAAGAGTACAAAAAAAATCCCATTATGTTATGTTGCCAGAGAATCTCACATGTGGAGAGCAACAGAAAGAAAAAAGACTTTGAATCTTTAGCTTATAAAACATCTTTGAATGTTTAGTGTCTGTCACATCAGCAGAAAAAAATCTTTGAATATTTAGTGTCTGTAACATTAGCTTAAAAAACACCTTTGAATGTTCAGTGTCTGTATCATTAGCTTAAAAAATAAACTTTTGAATGTTCAGTGTCTGTAACATTAGCTTAAAAACACCTTTGAATCTTCAATGTCTGTAACATTAGCTTAAAAACACCTTTGAATGTTCAGTGTCTGTAACATTAGCTTAAAAAACACCTTTGAATGTTCAGTGTCTGTAACATTAGCTTAAAAACACCTTTGAATGTTCAGTGTCTGTAACATTAGCTTAAAAACACCTTTGAATGTTCAGTGTCTGTAACATTAGCTTAAAAACACCTTTGAATGTTCAATGTCTGTAACATTAGCTTAAAAACACCTTTGAATGTTCAGTGTCTATAGCATTAGCTTAAAAACACCTTTGAATGTTCAGTGTCTGTAGCATTAGCTTAAAAACACTTTTGAATGTTCAGTGTCTGTAGCATTAGCTTAAAAACACCTTTGAATCTTCAGTGTCTGTAGCATTAGCTTAAAAACACCTTTGAATCTTCAGTGTCTGTAGCATTAGCTTAAAAAGCTCTTAAAACCATTGATGCTATTTTAGGTGACATGACACATCAGGAAATTATTTTATATTTTAGCCATCAACATTCAGCTTCAATGGGTGTCGATAACCCACCTAACAGTAAGGTGAGCATTACCCCCCTTACAGTAAATCCAGCAGTGAGGATTATCTCCCTTACAGTAAATCCAGCAGTGAGGATTACCTCCCTTACAGTAAATCCAGCAGTGAAGATTATCTCCCTTACAGTAAATCTAGCAGTGAGGATTATCTCCCTTACAGTAAATCTAGCAGTGAGGATTATCCTAGCAGTGAGGATTATCTCCCTTACAGTAAATCTAGCAGTGAGGATTACCCCCCTTACAGTAAATCCAGCAGTGAGGATTATCTCCCTTACAGTAAATTCAGCCGTGAGGATAACCCCCCTTACAGTTAATACAGCAGTGAGCATTACCCCCCTTACAGTAAATCCAGCAGTGAGGATTATCTCCCTTACAGTAAATCCAGCAGTGAAGATTATCTCCCTTACAGTAAATCCATCAGTGAGGGTAATCCCCCTTACAGTAAATCCAGCAGTGAGGATAATCCCCCTTACCCCAGTTGATGAGGCAGCGCCGTGCAACCCCCAGCACCACAAGTCTCTGCTTCCCGCGCCGGAACGCGCTCTGGTCGTCCACGTTGCCTGGGTAGAGGCAGTTCCGCCAGAGACCCAGCCCCCCGTAGACGGTCTGCGCCTCGCGAAGCAGCTTCTCCGCCACACACAGGCCAATCAGGCAGAAGCCCAGGGGGCGCCACGCGTCGCCCAGGGACTTGGCTTGGTGGCAAGCGAAGCCTGCGGCCGCGCCAGCCGCTGCCATGACGACAGCGTGGTACAGCGCGGTGCAGGGGCCCCAGGTCCACAGGAAGCCTTGGTTCCGAGACTCCGGCGTGGACAGGGCCTGGGTCAACGCTGACGGTTTCTTGGTCGATACGCGGTTCGTGCTGTGGTGACACAGCGACCATACCTGGGGGGTCACAGGGCAAAGGTCACAAACTCTGTTACAATGTGGGGGGAAAGGACAAGGCCCCAGTGGTAACTTCAAAGCTAAAATTACCCTAAGTCATGGGTGCAACCACAGTCAGTTTGGGCTGACAAGGCCACAGTGGTAACTTCAAAGCTAAAATTACCCTAAGTCATGGGTGAAGGTAGGCACCGTCAGTTTGGCCTGCAACAAAAGGTCTCATCTCAACACTGGCCTGCAGAATGTGCCCGTGAAAAAGTTTGCTGCCACCCAATGTAAACATTAAAATTAAGGTCTTGCAAATGGAGAGAGACAGATGAGTTCAATATATGGTGAAACATTTGTACGGACTGTCGTATTATGAAACTGTATTAAAAATCTATATTCATCAACTTTGATATTGAAAGAAATGCACAAATTATCATCATTTAATTTAAACGATACATGTCGTTTTTCAGAGGTAGGCTTTTGTTGCGAGGAAATGCAAGTACTCTTCATTTTCTGTGACAGTGTAGAGTTCAAACATAGGGAGCAGTTCTTCTGTCATTAGGTCTTTCCTTAACTCTATTAACAAAAATATCTGTATCCCTGAGAGAGTAAGCAAGAGAGAGAGAGAGAAAGAGAGAGAGAGATAGAGAGAGAGAGAGAGAGAGAGAGAGAAAGAGAACGAAAGAGAGAGTGACCCCCCACACCTGTACCCACCTGGGCCCCTAGCCCTCCGAGGTCACAGCTCAGCAGGTAGCCGGCCAACGCCGCCAGAACGACCGACGCAAACACCGAACTCATCATATAGCTCGCCACAACCACGCCCACCGACAGGGCAAAGGTCACCATCAGTCTGGCCAGAGAAAGCATGATGGGTAGCTCAGAACGTGTAATCTGCAGATTTAAACCCACCTTCAACCCACAACGTGTAATCTGCAGATTTAAACCCCACCTTCCATCCACAACGTGTAATCTGCAGATTTAAACCCACCTTCCACCCACAACGTGTAATCTGCAGATTTAAACCCACCTTCCATCCACAACGTGTAATCTGCAGATTTAAACCCACACCTTCCATCCACAACGTGTAATCTGCAGATTTAAACCCACCCCTTCCATCCACAACGTGTAATCTGCAGATTTAAACCCACCTTCCACCCACAACGTGTAATCTGCAGATTTAAACCCACCTTAGATTCACAACGTGTAATCTGAAGATTTAAACCCTCACCTTCCATCCACAACGTGTTATCTGCAGATTTAAACCCACCTTCCACCCACACCAACAAAACCACGCAAAAAAAATAGTGACTGGCAGGCAAAAGTTTATTAGATGATATAAAATTTCGTTACAAAACTAAACTAACATATCCAGAGCACATTTGACAGGTTGGTAGAAACCGATATCAAAGAATATTTTCCAGAAGGTAGGCTAAAATCATCATCTAAAAATACTTATTTAAACCATAAGGTATAAACTTCCATAGAAGAATCATTCATTGTGATGCAAGCCGTGATGTAAAAACAATCACACTGGTCTCACGAATCTAAGTGGCACCTGCTAAGACACACAATAGTCATGGAAGACAGTAAGACACCAAGACTACTTGCTGAAGACTGAACGCCTCCACGTTGGCCCGTACAGCCATCAACAAGACACTTTTCCTACACTCATACAGTCACAGCGTTTGGTGCATTAGTTCTTAGCCTTGCAACAGGCCCAGACATCAGTCTTAGTCGACTCCATGGCGTGAACTTTCTTCAGGTCATTATGTCACAAATCCTGCCAAAAACTAGGAAAGTTTTCTTTCTTTTTCTTCTTCAATCTGTGTGAGTACCACTGCACGTGCTAGTCTAAGGCTCTAAGCTTTTGCCATTTATCAGGCTCCATTCAAAACCATATAACCATTATAAGTTGCCAAACACTACAAACTTTCTACTGCTACGTTACTAGTTTTGTATTAGTTGTAGTTTTTTTTCTTTATCAGATTATCAGGCAGATGGGAATGGGACACCATTTAGAGCAGAGAGCAGATGATCAGAGGCCTATTACTTCTCTTGAATGCTCGCTGATCAGTTTAACTGGATGGGCAGTTTCAATTCATACCCAACTAGATTAAAAGGTGGGTGGAGAAAAAAAACACGGAATTTCACAATCAAAAACAGAAAAACGTAATATCACCTGCTTTTGAATAAAAAACGGAGTGATTCAGGAAAAATGGAATCAGTGACTGGTCTGTTACAACATAACCTCCACCATCCCCCCCGCTGTAGAAAGTGGAGCCCCCTGACCTCCCACTGACCTGAGAGTGGACGCGGCGGGCGAACCGCCCAGCAGGCAGACGTGGGCCTGCTCCGTCAGCCAGAGCAGCAGGACCTCGGCCGGAGGGGGCAGCCCGACCAGCCACAGGACCGGCAGACAGACAAACACGGCGTGGAGTGCCTGGTCTGCAGCCTTCAGCTCGGGGTGGTACCTGGGGGGGGGGCAGAGAAACATTATCAGTGACAACAACCAGCCACCGCGCTGTCAGAAGTCAGAGTTTGGGGGGCAGCCAAAACTTTAACTCGATCTCACCTATACCATCACCCACATGGACCATTATATTGTGTACCAATACCGCCCGTCTATTGTCCGTTTATTTTCGTTTTCTTAGTGATTACTTTCATTTACTAAGTACTTGTGTGAATCTCACAGGAAAACTCCTGTAAACCCCATTTACCTTTAAAGGATCTTTCAAGCTATGTTTGGCCTTTTTTTGTTTCATTTTCTTAATCCAGAATTGATCTAAAAACAAGCTTCAAACTTTACCAGTTTCCCCGCCAGTTTCGAGCTATTATAAGCCCAACCCTAGGTCAAACTTTGAGTTCCATGGGTGATCTCCTGAATACGATAAAGATGAAAATAATTGGGAGTGAGATGATGATGATGGGTTGGTGGTAGAAGTCTGGAATTTAGTGAGGGGAAGGAATCAGAATCTGAGCCAGGCCCAGCTGATGAGTGGAGTGTCAATGTAGATCTGTGTTGGAGTCGAAGTGAATGATGATAGGCCCAGATATTTCGAGTTTGGTGAATTTTTACGTCCAAACCTAGATTCTAGTGTCACAGTAACCCACCAGCTTTAAAAATTCAAAATCTCTAGGTTTTTTTTTTCATTTTATATCATATTTTTATCTTGTTCAGTTCACTTGCACTAATTTGTTTAAAGGAGTGTGTCTGTTTTTGTGTGGGGTAATTCCCCTGTGTAGGAGGCAGGGACTTACGTTAGCTGCAGGGGTTGAGGTGTAACTGGGTGAACTATCGGGGATAGTGGTTGCATAACGGAGGCATGAATTTCATGGAAGTTTTTGGGCAGAGAACCTGATAACCATGTCAATCTGCTTCACATACAATCATTAGCCTTGTAGAAGATTTACTAGGGCTGTTTATTGTAAACTGTTTCCGCAACACTGATTCCGTTTTTAACTCAAGGTTAAATCCAATAAAAACCTGGAGTTACAAAAATTGTGGCGACAAGTTTACATTGTAAGCGCTGAGACATTCCTTTTTTTTTTTTAACTAAAGATTTAAAATCTCTAAAAAATGTTAAACTTTTCTGTAGCTCTGTATGCAGACAAGCAAATGAGTTGAAAGCTCGGGAAGTTTTGGACGAGCAGAAAGAGCGAAGCCTCACCAGTGAGCCACGTGCACGGCATAGCACAGCAGCGCGTAGAGCGGCCGCGTGAGGGCCAGGACCTCCCGCGCGTCCACGGTCCGGTAGACGGCCGGCTCGGGCGGAGCGGTGGTGGTCAGCGAGAACTGGGTCACGCACACCGTCAGCCAGCCCAGCGCGAAGACGGTCCCCGTGGCGCCGTAGCTGTGGCCGTAGAGTTTGTTCAGCGTGTACGGCAGCAGGTACCAGAAGCCCAGCCCACACACCGCGCCTGGGGAGGACGGAGCAGAATGCACACACTCAGAGACCTGGCTCACGGACAGCATGTTGAATAATCCCACATCTTTACAGATGGTTTAGTTTTTGTGAGCATAATTTAAGACCATCACTCTATATTATTTTGTTAAGATCAGTTTAAATTTACAATATTACAGAGAGACACAAGCACATACACATAGTTGGGACTGGGAGAGGGGTAGAGACAGTGAAAAAGAGAAGGTTGGAGTGAAAAAGGAAAAGATTAAGAGAGACAGAGAGAGAGAGAGAGAGAGAGAGAGAGAAAGAGAAAGAGAGAGAGAGAGAAAGAGATAGAAAGAGAGAGAGAGAGAGAGACAGAGAGAGAGAGAGACGAGAAGCACGGTGAGGGAGATAGAGGAGACAAAGTCACACAAGTGCCTACCTGATAACAGGGCGTGGAATGCGATGTTGATCTTGAACTTTTTTGGAGGCACCACAAACGTGAGCGTGTCCGCGCCACAACACGACTCAAACTCCACCTGGTCCTCCTCCGAGAAGAGATTTCGCTTTTTCTGGGTTATCGCAAGTCCGCCCGCGGCCGCGTGCTCCTGGTTTTCCTTCTCTTTCATCTCCACGACGGTGGATATCGTCTGAACGACCACCACGAAGATGATGATGCACGCCCCGTACAGACATGTGTACAGCAACAGGAAGTCGGAAATTTCCTCGTCCGAGTAGGCGAGCTCGAGCACAACAGTGAAGATACAGCCGAGGATGAGTGGGACGAGCCACAGTGTGATCTGAACAGAGAGGGGCGAGAGAAAAACAGAGCAAGAGATTAAGTTCTCACAAAGCATTCCTTATAGTGACAGGGCATAGAGGTAGAGAAAACAAGAAGAAAAAATAAACCCAACTGATATCCTGATCTTCCATGATCATATCACAGAAACATTGCTATTGCCAAGCAGAGCCAACCCACACTGACCTGGTTGAGGTAAACATAGAACGGAGCCTCGTATCCGAGTCTGAGCTTCAGTCCACCCAGCACTGTCTGCGGGATTCGCTTCAGCAGGAAGCTTTGTTTGTACTTGTTGAGTAGAGGTACCCCCATCTCATCGCTGGGTGTCACTCCCGACAGATCACAATAACAATTCTAGTCCAATTTATCCATTGTTGAGGGCGGTTTCGATGCTGAAATATAAATGACAATACAATGAGAATGATAAAATTATACCACTAATAACAATATTGTTAATAAGACATTAAATAATCTTTCTTTAGACCTAGGAAACTTTAAATTAGGAGAGTGCGTAGCTTTATTCGACAGTCACGCAAGAATTTGATTTGAACAAAAACACTCCTATATCCTATAGCAAAAATTGGACTAAAACACTTATAATTATATATATATATGCTATTTTGCTTAGCAATATTTGGAAAAAAATCAATTAAGAATCAGAAACACTGACTATATCTAGACACTCTTATTACTAAAATAATTAATGTATTTAATTTATCCTAAGTGGGTGCTGGCCGTGCAGTTCGTTGTGGGGAAGTTACGCTTTCTCAACTCGTAGACAAATTTATGACACCAGAACGGACCTTGGTTGTTTCACTCGCCCTGAGTCACCCACTGCAATGCACTGAATGCAGTCTGAGACCCAGTGAGACACCAAGTGGGAAAGTGTGTAGAGGAGAAGTTCGGTTTTCTGAACACAAACTGCGTAGTGTCTACCAACGGCCTTAATTATCTATCTAGATATCTCAGCTTTATATCCTCATTGTAAACACACCTGTTATTGCCCTGTTTTGAATGATTTTCTGCAGATTAATCTGAAACGATGTAGATTTGGAATCTAGATCTAGTCATATAATTCCTCTGTTGTGTAGAGATCAAGATACTGGCGCCGAGATACTTGCACTGTCGATTATATAGAAATCTCAAATAAATCCCTCTTTAGGTAGCATGGGTCAGCTACTAAAAGATAGGGACCCGACGTGTAAAATCTAGCTAGAGTCTAGATATAATCTAGATGTACAGACAGTCACTCTACCATGTTTATAGAGTCTAGTACTCAAAATTTGCAATTAGAAACTCTAGAATCTAAATCTAGACTAGACTAGTTCTAGCAGAAATACTGCAGGAGAAGGAGGAGAGAAGAAGTTAAGATCTAGAATCTAGATCTAGGTTTTATTTAATTCTACGTTAATCCCGATTAAATATATATCGGTTAATTCCTCTGACATGATAGAAATTGACACCTGGAAGCGAGATCTAGATACTGGTATGCTCAGGCTGCTCTGTTACTAAGCTCGGCAAGTGGTTGCCTTTGATAGCTGTCTTTGTTGTCGCTCAGATCCAAGGTGCGTAACTATGATTGTCTCAACTGGTTCCTCTCTCAGGCAGTGTGTATTCACCCCAGATGTTGGTAATTATGTTACAATCACTAATAACAATGTTACAATCACTGATCACAATGTTACAATCACAAATCACAATGTTACAATCGCTAATCAGTGTGCATTATGACTTTTTTTACCCCTGGCTATTGAAGGCTTGATGGGTGACGTTTATAAACTGTACCGGGGAGACATACAAAAACATTATTCTCTTACCCATAATTAATAGGCCTATTTATATGTGTAGTCGCCTTCAGACGAGTATGGAGGTCTTTGTTTAAAATGATTACAAAATACCCAGAAAGTGTTGACGACAGCAAACACAATCTGTGACGTATGCCGAAACAGCCAAGCATTTTTTTACAAAAACATGGTAAGATTTTTTCCGTTTTCCCCCATGAGACAAGGTCGTAGTTAACACAACAAACTTTACTCTTAGAAGTTTAATTTATACTGGTTTTTAATTTTTTTGTTGTTGTTGTTGTTTTTCTCAATTATTGAAAGTTTTCAAATAGCCTTACTGTTTTCCAAAGCGATTTAAAAAATAAAAAAAAAGAAACATAAAAAAAACATTTGTCCGCGTTCAATGAATTCGAATTGGCGTTAATCTTGAGTTTGGGTGAACATTTTCAAAAGAAGCTGATGCTGATCGAGCATGCGAGACTGGGGGTGGAAACAACTGAGATTGTTAAATATCTTTGATTGTCGGTACTTTATACCTACGTTTATTTTCCCAAGTGAGTGAGTGGGTTTGTTTTTACGGCACGTCAGCACGGTAACGGCTATATTGTGCCCATGATGTCCTAAGACAGTTAATGCATTATACTAGTAGCAACGGTGACTCCTTTATCTCTCTGAATAGTAAAAGCATAAAAATTGTGCGTTAAAAGGTTGATTAAAAGTGAAGGGTATATACAGTAGTTTAAAAGATCCATGTGTAGGATTATCACAGTTAAATTTTTTTATATACACCAATGTCCTTCATGTATCTCGGTAGACGCTGAGGACTAACATAAGTAAATAATTATGCTCTCTAGTGGCTTGTAAGCCAGGTACCGTACCGATTTCTTTCCCGGTAAAAAACCGGATAATCAACCAGAATGTGACTAATGGACAATTGACAGTTGCAGGTTTGACACAGTGGAGGCTCTTCACCTCTCAGTAGAAAGGCGTGAGTAAGATGAGAATGTCCAAGTCGGACTCGATCGAGTACCACCTATTACTAAGCTCGGCAAGTGGTTGCCTTTGATAGCTGTCTTTGTTGTCGCTCAGATCCAAGGTGCGTAACTATGATTGTCTAAACTGGTTCCTCTCTTAGGCAGTGTGTATTCACCCCAAATGTTGGTAATTTTGTTACAATCACAAATCACAATGTTAATCACAAATCACAATGTTACAATCACTAATCACAATGTTACAATCACTGATCACAATGTTACAACCACAAATCACAATGTTACAATCGCTAATCAGTGTGCATTATGACTTTTTTACCCCTGGCTATTGAAGGCTTGATGGGTGACGTTTATAAACTGTACCGGGGAGACATACAAAAACATTATTCTCTTACCCATAATTAATGGGCCTATTATTAGGATTATGTGTAGTCGCCTTCAGACGAGTATGGAGGTCTTTGTTTAAAATGATTACAAAATACCCAGAAAGTGTTGACGACAGCAAACACAATCTGTGACGTATGCCGAAACAGCCAAGCATTTTTTTTACAAAAACATGGTAAGATTTTTTCCGTTTTCCCCCATGAGACAAGGTCGTAGTTAACACAACAAACTTTACTCTTAGAAGATTAATTTATACTGGTTTTTATTTATTTTATTTTTTTCTCAATTATTGAAAGTTTTCAAATAGCCTTACTGTTTTCCAAAGCGATTTTACCTCCTCCGTTAGCTCAAATTTGTTTAAAAAAAAAAAAAAGAAACATAAAAAAAAAACATTTGTCCGCGTTCAATGAATTCGAATTGGCGTTAATCTTGAGTTTGGGTGAACATTTTCAAAAGAAGCTGATGCTGATAGAGCATACGAGACTGGGGGTGGAAACAACTGAGATTGTTAAATATCTTTGATTGTCGGTAGGCTACTTTATACCTACGTTTATTTTCCCAAGTGAGTGAGTGGGTTTGTTTTTACGGCACGTCAGCACGGTAACGGCTATATTGTGCCCATGCTGTCCTAAGACAGTTAATGCATTATACTAGTAGCAACGATGATTCCTTTATCTCCCTGAATAGTAAAAGCATATAAATTGTGCGTAAAAAGGTTGGTTAAAAGTAAAGGGTATGTACAGTAGTTTAAAAGATCCATGTGTAGGATTATCACAGTTAAATTTTATTATATACACCAATGTCATTCAGGTACCTCGGTAGACGCTGACGACTAACATAAGTAAATATGCTCTCTAGAGGCTTGTAAGCCAGGTACCGTACCGATTTCTTTCCCGGTAAAAAACCGGATAATCAACCAGAATATGACTAATGGACAATTGACAGTTGCAGGTTTGACACAGTGGAGGTTCTTCCCCTCTCAGTAGAAAGGCGTGAGTAAGATGAGAATGTCCAAGTCGGACTCGATCGAGTACCACCTGGTCTCGTCGTCTAGCCTGAGAAATCCCTGCCCAGTGACCTAAATGTGGTTGGACATGGTGTAATTTGTTGGTTGTCATATTGTTCCATCGCGCTTTCCAGTTTTCTCTTATAAACTTATGTATAATTGGCTTTGCATCTGATGCTGGTATCTGCACCTAAGTAGGTTCAAGTTCG
This sequence comes from Elysia chlorotica, assembly GCA_003991915.1. Taxonomy (NCBI): domain Eukaryota; kingdom Metazoa; phylum Mollusca; class Gastropoda; family Plakobranchidae; genus Elysia; species Elysia chlorotica. Next base: position 104,069 of record RQTK01000011.1, read on the forward strand.
AGCCGATTTTGGCGAGCTCATCAGCTATAGTATTTTCTTCAATTCCTACATGGCTGGGAATCCAGCAGAGAACAATTTTTTAACCATTTTTCTGTAGTTCGTGAATTTTTTTCAATATGGAAAGAATTTTTGGATTTTTTTAGGTTTGCCTCCCCCACCGCTTTCACCAGAGAGAGCGAGTCAGGGAGGATTAAAAATTTGTCTTTTCTTAAGGTGGAGACAGTGTCGAGTGCCATGCCTCCGCAGTAAATATGGACGCCTTCGCACTCACTCCGCAGCATTTATCTGCTGAGGATGAGTGGCAAGCAGCCCCGACACAAGTCTCATCTTAGACCCGTCAGTGTAACGTAGATAGTGATCGGAATGATTTTATATGATTTGTTCAAACTTTTCTCTATATACCTCTGGAGGGGTTTTGTCCTTATGGAGAGCTGCCAGGTCAAGAATGCTTTCTGGTCTTTCCAGCGTCCAGGTAGGGATTTCCGAAAATTTGTCTTCTTGAAAAATAGAGTTAGTATCCAAGTCGATAGTCCAAAATGGGGGATCGCGTTCGGTGAAGATCGGAATTTTTCTACATAGGATGGGCGGAAAACGGTGAAAAGCAGGATTGTCAGGATGAGATTTTAAATTGACTGCATATGGTAAGGATAGTTTGTCTCTTCGTTCTGACAAAGATGGTTCGTCTGCAGCTACGTAGCTACTTTCTACCGGGTTAGTGCGAAAGGCTCCGAGGCTAAGACGTAGTTCTTGGTGGTGTATTGTGTCAACATTATAAAATAGTCTGACAGAGCCATACACTACGCTGCCTTAGTCGAGTTTAGATCGTATCAGAGAGCGGCAGAGGTAGAGGAGGGTCTCTTTATCTGCTCCCCACTCTGTCCCGGATAAAGTTTAAGTAAGATTGAATGCTTTTTTGACACTTTTTCTTCAGATATTTCAGGTAGGGGATAAAGGAGAGCTTTTTGTCAAATATAACCTACAAATTTGGCTTCTTCTTCACCAGGAATTCTTTGGCCGCCTGCAGACAGCCATACATGTTTCAGTTTCTTCAACATCACACCCGACAGTCATGAACACTACCGAACTGAAAATGAACCCAAAAAATTGCGCAGTTCCAACCTTCACCAAGATAAATGGATATCGAAGGCTTATGTGAGTGTGTGTGTATGTGTGTGTGTGTGTTTGTGTGTGTGTGTGTGTGTTTGTTTGTTTGTAGTGTTTTCATCGGATTAGTAGCATTAAGAAACACCAACGAAGAGTTTGTGCGAACGCGCGGTTCAGCGGTACACATGAGAGGTGCGTAAATCTAGATCTAGGTCCGAGAGAAACCATGGAGATCGGCCCACAGCTTCCAACTCTTCTGCTGTTGTAGAGCTGAGCCGTCTGAAGATCACGCATTATACAGCACAGAGTTCGATAAGAAAATATTGTCGTCATCCGATAGTTAAAAGGACCAAAAAAGACGAAAGTCTAACAATGCGATGTTCGGGTAGAAACGAAGATGGCGCACGCAATAATCATATTGCTTTTTTTTCAAGTGAGCAAATTAATTGCGCGGCTACCACTATTCGGAATAGTATTCCGAATAACTCTATAGCTTATCCGGAATAATATTCCGAATAATGCGGCAGATTATCCGGAATAGTATTCCGAATAACTCTGTAGCTTATTCGGAATAGTATAAGCGGGTGTATTTTTAGCATTCTGTGGCTAAGCCAAGCTAAAATAGGTCAAACCCGTACGGTTAGCATGCAGTGTGAGTCTAAGAAATTTCGGTCCCATTTTTTAAAACTTGTAATAATTCTGGTTGCGGCTGTAAATTATAGCTCTAAAACAATACTAAAAAAAAAAACTTAATAATTATCAAAATAATATGTAAATCAAATATTAAAATTAAGTGTATAAAAAAAGAATCCTTTTAGTAGACCTATATTGTGATAATGACAGTTAGAAAGTCTTACGTGAAAAGTAGACCTACAGCCATGCTAGAGATGTGCAGACTTGCATTGACAGTCAAATCATGAATTTTAGACACTAGCTCTATGTCCCATTCTCTTTTTAGCATCGGGGTGGGGGGGGGGCAAACAAACCCTCACTAAAACGTCACATTAAACATGCCTATCAGTACATATACTACTATTCATGAGTTCACTGGAATCGATCTGCTACTAAGTACTAGTAGAATCATTTAGTAGCTTAGAGCTCATCCGATTAACTTCAATTTTCTTACGCCAAGTAAAAAAGCAACTCGACTGTTACATGCCGTCAAGCTAGAAACTGGACATTCGCCGCTGACCCAACATGACTTCAGTAAAAAAAAACCAAACACTACACACTACACACACACAAACACACACATACTTTACCGCTTCTTTCCTACATTAAATCTCACACCGTATGTTAGACAATTTCATAGGTGTAAGTTCAATTAATTCTACTTTATGAGATCTAAGATAACACACAGATTGTATCTTTTCATTACAAATCACGCCAGATCTAGATCTAGCTCTACATACAACTTTAGCCCTACTTCTAGCCTATAGTTTACCACAGTACAAGGTGCGATTGTACTCGCTTGGATTTACTAAAAGAACGGCATTCTTAATGTTTATGTATCGAATTACATTCAAAGACATTAGAAATGGCTAAAAATGCATACATTGTCCAAACATTTCTTTTTTTCATTTACTTAGACTCATTTTAAAAATCGAATCGAGGTATGCAGACCGGGTTAAAGAGCTATATTTAGACACATCTGTGTACTTCCGCTCGCCACTATTCCGAATAACAGGTCCGCCGCGGAAATGTTATTCGGAATACTATTCCGAATAATCACTTCGTAATTGCGCACTGTACAGCTGAGTTGCGTTAGAATAATTGCTACTGTGATAAAATCAGGAAATGAATGATCTGTTAAAACTAGGAGCATCTGGTTTAATTTTCTTAAGACTTATAAAATACCAAAGTAAAAAAAAAAAAAAAATTAAAAGTAGCTATCAAACTAAAAAAAACGAGAGAACGAACCAAAATAAATTAATGTTTCCGATGAGGTGCAATAAGCATTTATCACAGCTATGTCTTTCTTTTCGAAAACATTTGAATTTCTAAAGGCATAGATTCTAAACTAATATAATTTTGAGAAATAGGACAAGAAGAAGAAGAAGAAGAAGATTAGAAGAAGAAGAAGAAGAAGAAGAAGAAGAAGAAGAAGAAGAAGAAGAAGAAGAAGAAGAAGAAGAAGAAGAAGAAGAAGAAGAAGAGTAGTTGAGGTTTTAACGTCCAACATCAGCACTATATAGGCTATATTGTGGACGATCCCCAAGACGAACGTCTGACAATTATATGTGCTGCCAGACAAGAGACAGGGCGGGGATACCATGACTCCTGTCTCAGCCGGTCACACTATACTGACACCGACCCGACCAGTAGGGAACGGAACCGTCAGGATTCGAACTCGGGACCTTTTGCGTCGGAAGCCGATGTTTTACCCCTGGGCCACTGCGCCCCCCGAAGAAGAAGAAGAAGAAGAAGAAGAAGAAGAAGAAGAAGAAGAAGAAGAAGAAGAAGAAGAAGAAGAAGAAGAAGAAGAAGAAGAAGAAGGAGGAGGCGGAGAAGTACAAGAAAAAATACAAGAACAACCATAGCACCAGCAACAACAATAACAAAACTAATGACAACAACAACAACAACAACAACAACAACAAGGGATACACGAACAACAGCAGCAGCAACAACAATTCTAGACCTAGCTCGTCTAATTTAATTTATTTTTCACTGTCTCCGTTCCTTATCTGCATATTTAAAAAGAACAAATCAAACGAAAAGCACCCCCCCCCCTAAAAAATAAAATAAAATAAAACACAAAAAACCTAATTTACAAAACGAAACAAACCTATACCTGAAACTGGAAATCATCGATCTAAAAATAGTATTCATGATTTCTATTTTTAGATCACTGCTTGAAGATGACCAAGGTGACTAGACAAGGCGTAGATTTGCAGACTTCACAAAGTAAGACTTTCATAATCTAGATTTAGACCTAGAGATCTAGGCCGAGAAATCTAAATCTAGATCTAGATTTAATATAGATTAGATCTAGATCCACCCTGAATTTGCATTTTAAACCGAATCTAGAGTAAGAAGTGGATTAGATATTTAGAACTAGAATAGATCTAGATCTAGACTAGATTAGACTGGAGTTATTTTTGGGTTAAATTTGGGCACTCCTTGAATGTTGTGGTCCCTAGCCTGTGGGAGATCAAATCGATGCGCTGGCGGAATTCGATTATTAAAATTGAATTTAATGCCAGCCCTGCATTAAAAAAAATTCTTATTATTATTGTACTGTCATGATTTGTTTGACTAAATTAGTAAATAAAGACAGGGAGTGATTTGATTGTACTATATATTTAATTTTTTATTTGAACACGGGTACAATGGAATGGGGTGGTGACAAACATACACAAGCACATACAATTGATGTTTAAAAGCAACTGAAACTCCTTCTCTTGTCTCTCACACTCGCTTGCTCTGTCACTCCCTCTCTCTTCACAGGTTGACTTACTCTGATTTAGGCCTAATCGAATCCTACCCACTCGTCCCTCGAATTCGGCACACCCACCCATTTGATCGCCCACAGGTTAGGGACCACAAAACTCAAGGAGTGCCCAAGTTTACCCAACAATAAACCACAAGTTTTACAAACTTTACAGCATACGGTTGGGGTGTGGCAATGATGACTGTAAGTGACTTCCCTTACACGCCTCATGGTGACACCCCAATCTTATGCTGTTTTCTTGTGTGCATTGACTCTTTAGTGTGTTGGGGTGTAGGCTGAGCGTGTTTCTATGCCATGTTGTATCATATATGGTGTGGTGCTACAGTATTCACATTTCTTGATAATCTTAAGGTTTGAGGCTTCAAGTCTGGCTCTATTGATTTTATTGTTTGTGGTATATTAAAGTTGAGAAGTCTTTTTGTGGAGCAATAGCGTGGAAGAATTTTCCTTGCCACTCTTTATTTTGTAGTGTTTTATTGTGGATTTTAATTCACTAGGACCCAGTCCTGTTTTTCTTCGTGTAGAGCTGAGTCCGAATTTGGCCCAATGGTCAACTTTTTCCTGCGATGTGACAGTGGGCTGGGATCCAGCAGATCTGGGCTTGGGTTTGGTTCTTTGTTTGCTTGAATGTTGATCGACTCTGTAAGGTCTTGAAAGGTCTTGACTGGCGTTGGTTTTGTTTGGGTTTTTTATACTGAGCGCAACTGCCAGGGAGTCCGTTAGTATTTATAACTATGTTTTCTCTTTTCATCTTCTTTTCCTGAATGGTCTTTAGAGTTTCGTCAATGGCCGCTAATTCTGCTGCTGTAGTACTGTTATTGTCCGTTATTCCAGTCTCTGATGCCATCCATCCACCTTCTGGTAGGTCTGCCCCGTCTTTGCTTTGCCCGGACTTTGCTTCTAGGTATATATATGTCTTTCCAAACTATTCGCCAGTTTGACCTTACCTTAAGGTGCCCAAAATATTTCAGTATGCTTTCTACTGCACCTGTTGATTTTAACACTTTAAGTTTTCTTGACATACTGTGTTACGGCTAAAAATGAGTTAATACCAGAATATTCGGACAAAACAAGTTACGGGGAAAATAGCAAACGACTAAACGAGAATTGTCAGTTCCAAAATGTAATTAAACCAAATATGAGCTAGTACTAACATTATATTCACAAATATTTAAGAGTGCAACAAATGTGGGGAAAATATGCAGTATGAAACTAGTTCAAAATACAAGTAATACTAACTAAGGACTAGATTGTATAAACAGTTTGAGATCCAACAACAGACGTGACGGACTGGCAGATTGACGACGGCGTAAGGGACAGCGTCTCAGCAGTAGTAGCTCGAAAGTAACTTGTAGACACTGGGATGATGGGCAGCGACAGTTCACACAGAGGTTGGGAATGTAGTTGTAGTTCCCAGTACACGTGTACTACTAATGTAGCAATAGGTAGATAGCTTACCGGCTAGAAAAGAGGCAGAGCAGCCTAAAAAGCTCTAACATTCTCTATGCAGCATGGACAATAAACACGCCTCTCAAAGGCAATAAATACTTCACAAATGACAGGGATACAGTCAATCCCACTGACGCGATGTAGTACACATCCACTGAAAATATAAAACTCGTAACTCTTGTTATAGGGAATAATACAACCTAGCTCACCAATCGCTCACACACGTGTTAACACAACACGCACACTTTCTTGCGCTCAAAACTACTCACAACAATTTTGTTAGAGGAGTATGATTTTGAAGGCAATTATAAAGTATATAAATAAAATATAACCAAACTCACAGAGAGAAATAAAAGGAGACAAATCAACATGCTGTTCTAACATTCCGCAGCAGTCCTTTCTTTTCGCTGTGCTCTTCAACTGTTTGGACGGGCTTGTCAAGTCTCCCATGGGTTATAGAGAGCAGTGCAGTAATAAAACCACTCTGTACTCCTGTAGACTTTTACCAAAGTTGTTAATTCTCTCTAAATTATCATTCTTCATAAGACCTCTGACTTCCCTGCTTCTCTTGCCTCATTATTTCAATTATTGTGTGTATTTGTTGATTGTTTTAAGCAAAAGTTGTTAACTAAGACTAGAGCAGTAGTGAAAATATAGGTATTTAGAAAACTAGATCTATTTTTTAAAAAGTATTTTATAAGAGGTAGCTGAACAATTCATGCTAAAAAGATATGACATGGTTATGGTTAAGAAATTGTTAAACACTGAGAAGGAGTGCAGGATTACAACTACTCTTTACTTCCCTCCCCAGGCGCGGAGAACGATCACCGCAAACTGTAATCAGGTCAGTTGATGCCGACTTGTCACAGACGCTTGCTGTGCCTGTCTAAACTTTTAAAGCCGGGGTGGATCTCCTATGGAGCAAACACAGTCTTGCAAGGCTGAGGAAATCATGAACTAGACCTCTACCAAGCTGCCAACTCTTTTACCTGAAGCGATACGACCTTGACCCCCGCCGACAATGCTACTGACCGCTGCTCTCCTGCCATGCAGGTCAGCCCGGAACTTTCTGTCCACCGCACTCAGACACCAATGGTCAGCAGTGACCAGTGCTACGTCCAGCCAGCGGTTCTCCCTGCGGCCCCAGCCTCACGCTGCGAGTGTCCGGCCAATCCACACGGGGCGCGGCCTGAGGCAGGCGCAAGGTGACCAATCACAGGACAAGAACGCACAGCTGCTCTCGCAGATGGTCAGTTGAAGTCCATGAGGCTATGGTTATACAAGGCTTGTTTCATACCCCACCATTAAAATATCTTTATAATTTGTCCAAGTGCTTTATTTTGGCACATTTTACCACAAGTATGAGCAGCTTTAAATGTAATTTTGTCTTTTCTGTACCTAAATTTCTATTACATTGTATGTGTAGTTCCCCTGTTACCTATGGATATAAAGGACTGTGTGTCTAGATCTCTGCTACAAATTAATAGTAAGACACTTTTCGTGTAGAGCATGAACTGAAACATCATCAAGTTTTGTTAGTTATTGAAAATCTGGTCAAGTAAACGATGCATGTTTTGTTAGTCGACCTGCAATGCAGAATAATATGCTTGAGCTGATTGATCAATCTCGGATTTGTTTTGTTGTTGTTTTTCTCCACAGAACATTCGCCTGGTGTGTGAAAACGGTAAGAAGGACTTTTATTATCTCTCTGATTCTATCATTAGCCTTAGAGTTTAATAACTTTCAAAAAGATGGATACACAATACTTGCTTTGTGCAGCATCAGCAGATGTAAAGGTTCAATTGGTCCTTTAAGAAACTAAGAAAGTAGTTTTCTGGTTTGTTGCAAGATACAGTTCCTGATTGGAGCTGTGGGCTCTGCTACAGGGAATACTTTTCAAAACATTTCATTTGATGAAGTTTCTAAACAAACATACATCTAAAGAAACCCAAAGTCTCACACACAACAGAAAAGGCAAGTGTTGCGACATGTGGACTTATCTCTTCAGTGAGAGACATTCAAAGGTCAAGATTTTGATCAAGCTTTGCTTGAGTTTGAGATGCACAGATACGAACAGGCACATTCCACACATGTTTATCGGTCCTAAAGAAGCTCGAGTCGGACTGCTGGTGATCTCCCCCTCTCTCCCTCCCGCAGGTTTCCTCTCCTGGTGCCGCAACACGTACATCTCGGCCGTGGTGGGCGTGGCCATGATGGGTGAGGGAGCTAGTGCTCTCGCCCAGTCTGCTGGGCTAGGTGAGTTCAACGCTGCACATCGCTGGCTCTTGTCAAACAGAAGGACAGGTCTCAAACATCTTGGTCCAAACAAGGTTTTCACACCCCACAGGCCCCCCAAAAAAGCAACAAAATTTAATCTGTTGGTCCATTCTTAAAAGGAAAACATGAGAATGTGTAGAAGTTTGTCCTTGTGAAGAGTAGCAGTCGACCGTTGACTCGGCAAACTGGCTTGTTTATTTGGAATACTGGTAGTTGGTGCAGGGCGCTAGTACAGTTCCTCCCTCTACATTATATCTACATATGGCTGGCTGGTTTGACTAGTCAACCAAAACCCCCAATCCTTTATCAACAATTTTCCCTTTGACTCCCCCCACCTCCTACCCACACTCACACACAGATACACACACACAGTAGGCCTAGATATGGATGGTTGATCAAGTGATTGTGTGGTTGAGGGAATTTTATTTTGATTGACTGTTGCTGCTAAGTATCTGGATTGTCTTAAAAACGTCTCTTTTTCTCACCTGCCATCGCAATAGATCTAATCCATATCTAGATCTTCCACAATTAAATTTCTCTCATGATACAGTTGAGTCATGCTTCTTGGTCAAATAAGTCAGATCTAGATTCTAGATTATTCCTCAGTCAGTTGTCTTTATTTTTAAGTGACTGGGTAAGTCTGTGGTGATAAACGATTTAACTTAAAAAAAAAAAAGATTTTCTCAAAACTAGTCACAGACGGGTAGCCAAGTTTAATGGTTTACATATATCAGCTCTTAATTTAGGGTTAGGTCCAATTCAAATATTGACAAATGTGCAAGCTTGTATGCTCTATATTAAAGTTGTATAGTGACACAATTACCGCGCTTGTCTGTGCAGGTGTATATTAAAACAATGACCGCTTGCTTGTCTGTCCAGGTGTATATTAAAACAATGACCGCTTGCTTGTCTGTCCAGGTGTATATTAAAACAATGACCTCGCGCTTGTCTGTCCAGGTGTATATTAAAACAATGACCTCGCGCTTGTCTGTCCAGGTGTATATTAAAACAATGACCTCGCGCTTGTCTGTCCAGGTGTATATTAAAACAATGACCTCACGCTTGTCTGTCCAGGTGTATATTAAAACAATGACCTCTTGCTTGTCTGTCCAGGTGTATATTAAAACAATGACCTCGCGCTTGTCTGTCCAGGTGTATATTAAAACAATGACCGCGCTTGTCTGTCCAGGTGTATATTAAAACAATGACCGCTTGCTTGTCTGTCCAGGTGTATATTAAAACAATGACCGCTTGCTTGTCTGTCCAGGTGTATATTAAAACACTGACCTCGCGCTTGTCTGTCCAGGTGTATATTAAAACAATGACCGCTTGCTTGTCTGTCCAGGTGTATATTAAAACACTGACCTCGCGCTTGTCTGTCCAGGTGTATATTAAAACAATGACCGCTTGCTTGTCTGTCCAGGTGTATATTAAAACAATGACCTCGCGCTTGTCTGTCCAGGTGTATATTAAAACAATGACCGCTTGCTTGTCTGTCCAGGTGTATATTAAAACAATGACCGCTTGCTTGTCTGTCCAGGTGTATATTAAAACACTGACCGCTTGCTTGTCTGTCCAGGTGTATATTAAAACAATGACCTCGCGCTTGTCTGTCCAGGTGTATATTAAAACACTGACCTCGCGCTTGTCTGTCCAGGTGTATATTAAAACACTGACCGCTTGCTTGTCTGTCCAGGTGCGCTGCTGGTGGGTGCCATGAACCTGGCCTGGGGCACGGGCTGTCACGTGACCAACCTGGTGCGGCTGCGGCACGTGTCGGGCATGTCCCGCGTCACGCTGTTCCTGCACGTGTCGGGCTCGCTGCTCCACTGCGCCCTCTGGGCCTTCGTGCTCGTCTGCTTCATCGGCTTCCTGGACGAGGCGCGCTGGCCCGCGGACCCCGAGGACCAGGACCGGCACGGCACGGGGGGGACGCCCGGCCGCAGGAAGTGAACTGGCACGGCTCGCCATCAGCTTATTTTGAACTGGCACGGATTTCTATCACCTTATTTTGAACTGGCACGGATTTCTATCAGCTTATTTTGTCTCAGGTTTACATTAAACTCTGACTGTTAAGTAACAACAAAATTCATTGATGACATGTGTCACAATATTTTATATAAAGCAATAATTTATCTTAAGCAGGGTTTATCTCGAGTGGTTGTGTGTGGACGGACATGACTTGGCAAGGGGCGGGGCCATGGGCCATCTTGCTAAGCGTGTGGATTGATGGATTTGTTAACCTGTGTACATTTCAATACATTGTGTAGAATGTCTGGGCTAGGCATGCACACCAAGAGAAATGTGTGTGTGTGAACTGGTGTCCTCAAGTTTTCGTTCCTTATACCTAACCAGGCACTCCTGTTTGATCTCAGTGTTGGAGGCTCAGTCCTGCTGACAGCTGACTGAGAGACTAACTTATTTGTTTTTTCTTCTTCTCGGTGCTCTAGGGCTTTATTCATTGAGCAAGATCATGCGCCTTTTACTGTCCTAGGTTCTATGTTGTTTATGGGCAAATTCACAAGGATCAAGTTTGTTTCTAGCTTCGTTTCAGATAGGGCGTAAACATGATTCGTGTAAACACTTCATGACAATGGGTGTTTTCAGATAGGGCGTAAACAGATTCGTGTAAACACTTCATTACAATGGGTGTCAATGTGACAGGTCCAAAATCGTTCATGGTCTCTATTATCTTTGTGATAAGCCTAGGAATTGTAATTATTACTGTCTACAGTAACGACATATTAAAAGCATAAGTACAAATGTCAGGGCTCTCTCAATAACTTGTGTAGGCCAATTGTAACATCATGGACGCAGATAGATTGTGCAGGTAAAAGTTTGTATGAATATTTGCTTTGGTTCCAAAATGCAATTGAAACAGGTGTAGTGCGTATTTATTTTATTTGAGTACTCCTTCATAATGTGATATTTGTAGTTTGTTTGGGGGGCACGGTGACCCAAGGACAGAACGTAGGCTTCCGACGCAAAAGTGGTTTGTGGTTCAATCCCGCCGATTTCGCTCCCTACTGGTTGGGTCGGTGTTATTTAAATGTGAGTGACTTCGACAGCACATAAAATTGTCAGACGTCAGTCTTTGGATCCGTCTACAATATAACCTATATAGTCAAACCAACTCAACTACTACAAGTGTAGTTTGTTTTGATGGGGCCTAGCCTGTCTTCAAATGTGCCCGTGTGGTCTTGGTGTCTTCTGAGAGGAAAGATTTGATTTCACTTTGAAAACCAATAGGTGCATGATGATACAGCCTTTGATTGTTTTACCATAGATAATTATTCAGAATACTAATTATGTTTACTCACATATATTTGAATCTCATGTAAGTTAAAACCATGGCATTTTAAACTGGGTCCACTGTGTTGGCTATTTTTCAAGCCTAAATGTGTAGCCTATATATATATATGTATATATATATTGTTGTAAGAAAACATTTAATATTTTTTAGCACATTCGAGTACATGTATAAGCTACTTGAGAGAGTGAGAGTGAGTGCACTGGGTGAAGCCCACATGTAAGAGTAAACACACGGACTGCCTGTGGGTGACTGTTGGACCGATGGGAGGCTTGGTCCTGTGCTTGTTCTTGTGGACAGAATATCCAGCCTTTTGCAGTCTCAAGTTGTGAAAGTGAAATGAATGTTTTTATACCAGTTACCTCATTGAGAAATATTTTCATATGTTGAATATTATAAAGCTACAGGGTAAATAAGAATTGTGATTCATTCTGTGCTTGTGAGACTTGATGGAAATGTGATTAATGGCAAGAACAACTAATGTGTTGAGGCCCTGAACTCACAACTTGATTGGTATGGCATGGCAGCAGGCAGCTTTACTTGCTCAAAACTGGCAATAGAATAGCAATACACATTACCTCAATATATTCCACTATAGTAATGATGGTAACGTTTACTGCTAACTACACAGGCTGTAATGTTAACTCTAACTGTATGTCAGATTTTGTACCCTTGTCTGTACTCCATACGACAGCTTTTTAAATACCGTAGTAAAAACACATATTTGAGTAACACTTCGGATTTCAAAGTAAAAAAACCTACCAAAAACAAAACAACAAACATGAAATAATTTCAATGAAGTGTCATTGTTTTAACTTAAGATATATATTTTACAGGAAAAGAACAGTTGCGATCTATTTTTAACGGCTGACGTGTGAGTCAGGATTATTACTCTACCACAATGTAGCAGCTGTGACTTTACATGCAGCAGTAACTGTACATGTAGAAATAACATCTGCAGCAGTAACTGTACATGTAGAAGTAACATCTGCAGCAGTAACTGTACATGTAGAAGTAACATCTGCAGCAGTAACATCTCAGCAGTAACTGTACATGTAGAAATAACATCTGCAGCAGTAACATCTCAGCAGTAACTGTACATAAAGAAGTAACATCTGCAGCAGTAACTCTACATGTAGAAGTAACAGCTGCAGCAGTAACTCTACATGTAGAAGTAACATCTGCAGCAGTGACTCTACATGTAGTAGTAACTGTACATGTAGAAGTAACATCTGCAGCAGTAACTGTACATGTAGAAGTAACATCTGCAGCAGTAACTGTACATGTAGCAGTAACTCAACATGCGACACATAACATCTTCCCAAGATACAGCAGCAAGAATATCTTTGGTAAGGACATACAATTGAAAAACCGTTAGAGATCATTATGTTAATCTCAAAGTTCACAGTCCATATGTTTGCATGTGTCAGAGAGAAAAAGAGAGAGAGAATTATTTTATATTTTATTTTTTTAATTTTATACCTTTTTCCCTGGGATTTCATTTCATAAAATACTCTGAATGGAATTATTGATTCCGTTTGTATTTATCGGTGCTTTATTAAAACCTTTCTAACAAAACAAACAGTTGCGTTTGGAATGAATGTATGAATGCATTACGTGTTGTGGAGCTGTGGAGTTGTGTGCCCGACCGGCGACATGTCCAGTGTGTGTGGACAGCTGCTTTCTACCTGGACGTTGGAGCTCCACTCACGGTGCGCAGTTTTCTACTGGAGGGCCTGGTAATGTCAGCTGTTGAAATTAGGGACTCGTCCACTGGACAGCCTAGTTTCTGACAGTAGATGAAAGGCAAGCAACATGACGGTGGCGCGCTGTGTCGATGTAACGATCGACTGTTGACAATGCCACCACTATAGCATGGAAATAAAAGAATAACTTCAATACATCATCTATTTCAGAAGCTTAACAAAACATGCATTGTTTGAAACCATTCGAAAAAAAAGTAAAAGTATCAATTCACACACTTGGTTTTCTAACTAGGTTGGTATTTTGTTCACATCATTCAACACAGATAGTGCAAATTAAAAAACACTAATACATATTATACATCCACTAGACTACCACTACTACTACTGCTACCACTACTACTACCACTACTACTACTACAACTACTACTACTACTACTACTACTACTACTACTACTACTACTACTACTACTACTACTACTACTACTACTACTACACTACTACTATGGTCTGACATGGAGCTTTGATGGAACAGTCAGGGAGAATGTGAGAATGTAAGGGGAAGACAACTCCTGGGGCACGTATAGGTGATTTGCCTACCGATTAGTGGCAGGCGAGGTAGACAACCTTTCGCCTTTCGGCTCCTGAAAATGGCCTGTGTCTCGGGTGTCAACCTTTCTGTCTGGATACAGACCAACTTCGACACAGATCTACTTGGATACAGATCTACCTGGATACAGATTTACCTGGATACAGATTTACCTGGATACAGATTTACCTGGGTACAGACCAACATCGGTACAGATCTACTTGGATACAGATTTACCTGGAAACAGATCAACCTGGATACATACCTACCTGGACCCTACCTGGATACAGATCAACCTGGATACATACCTACCTGGATACATACCTACCTGGATACATACCTACCTGGATACATACCTACCTGGATACATACCTACCTGGATACATACCTACCTGGATACAGATTAAGCTGGATACATACCAACCTGGATACATACCTACCTGGATACAGATTAAGCTGGGTACAGATAAACCTGGATCTACTTGGATCTACCTGGATACAAATCAACCTGGATACAGATTAAGCTGGATACATACCAACCTGGATACATACCTACCTGGATACAGATTAAGCTGGGTACAGATAAACCTGAATCTACCTGGATACAAATCAACCTGGATACAGATTAAGCTGGATACATACCAACCTGGGTACATATCTGCCTGGATATGAATCTACCTGGATAAGGATCTACCTCGATGGATACAATTCAACCTGGATATGGATCAACCTGGATACAGACTAACCCGGATAAGGTTCTACCTGGATACTGATTAAGCTGGATCTACCTGGATACAGATTAACCTGGATACAGATCAACCTGGATATGAATCTATCTGGATACAGACTAACCCGGATAAGGTTCTACCTGGATACAGATCAACCTGGATCCACCTGGATACAGATTAACCTGGATACAGATCAACCTGGATATGAATCTATCTGGATACAGATCTACATGAACCTAGATATGGATGAATCTGGATACAGATTATCCTGGATATGGATCAACCTGGATACAGATGAACCTAATTATGGACCTACCTGGATACATATTAACCTAATTATGGATCTACCTGGATACAGATTAACCTAATTATGGATCTACCTGGATACAGATTAACCTAATTATGGATCTACCTGGATATGATTAACCTAATTATGGATCTACCTGGATACTGATTAACCTAATTATGGATCTACCTGGATACTGATTAACCTGGATATGGATCAACTTGGATATGGATCAACTTGGATAAATATCTACATGGATACATATCTACCTGGATAAGGATCAATCTGGATACATATCTACCTGTTCTTTATAGAGGGAGGGAGAGAATTCTCTCCCTCTATCCGGGTTTAACGTCTCCTAGGTTCCCCTACGAGGCTGGTCCTCTAATGTATGGGGTTCCCTAATTTTTGGGGTTCTAAAGTGGAAAGGGGGGATAGGCTGAGACAGACAAGACAAACCTTCTACGCTGGGGGGACGGGCAAGGCTAGGCATTTAATTTTTTTTATGAGTGAGGCAGGAGATTGACAGTTAAAACCGGGGATATTACCCTATTGGTGTTCTAATTTAGTATTGTTCCCCCATTCCCCTTCTTTTTTTTTTTTTTTTATTATCCCTGCTGCTTATCCATTAATGCTACCACCCCCACTACCACCCCCATCACAACCATAATATTGTCTCTATTGTTGCGACTGCTGTTTACTATTACTTTCCCCACCATCATCATTATCACCGTTACTAGTATTATTATTACTACATATCTACCTCAATAAGGATCTACCTTGATATATATCTACCTCAATAAGGATCTACCTGGATACTGATCTACCTCAATAAGGATCTACCTGGATACTGATCTACCTCAATAAGGATCTACCTGGATACTGATCTACCTCAATAAGGATCTACCTGGATACTGATCTACTTATATATGGATAAAGCTGGATACAGATCCACCTGGATATGAATATAACTGGATAAAAATCTACCTGGATAAGGATCTACCTGGATACAAATATACCTGGATATGGATCAACCTGGATACAGATCTACGAAATGCTGAACTTGGTATTAACGTGTGAAGAGACATAGAGCGGGCTGTGTACAGGTGGATGAAAGTTGATACGAACTACTCGCTGGTAGAGACAGGGCTAGGGCGGAATCCACTGAACTAGCTGTTGGTGGAGAAGGACCAAGGCGCGCGCATGTCATAGCTATCGACATTCGCAGGGTGACATTAACGATGTAATAGCTATCTATATTTGTAATGTGACATTAACGATGCCATAGCTATTGTAATGTGACATTAACGATGTAATAGCTATCTACATTTGTAATGTGACATTAACGATGCCATAGCTATCTACATTTGTAATGTGACATTAACGATGTAATAGCTATCTACATTTGTAATGTGACATTAACGATGTCATAGCTATTGTAATGTGACATTAACGATGGCATAGCTATCTACATTCGCAGGGTGACACTAACGATGTCATAGCTATCTAAATTTGTAATGTGACATTAACGATGTCATAGCTATTGTAATGTGACATAAACGATGGCATAGCTATCTACATTCGCAAGGTGACATTAACGATGTCATAGCTATCTATATTTGTAATGTGACATTAACGATGCCATAGCTATTGTAATGTGACATTAACGATGTCATAGCTATCTACATTCGCAAGGTGACATTAACGATGTCATAGCTATCTACATTTGTAATGTGACATTAACGATGTCATAGCTATTGTAATGTGACATTAACGATGTCATAGCTATCTACATTCGCAAGGTGACATTAACGATGTCATAGCTATTTGTAATGTGACATTAACGATGTCATAGCTATCTACATTCGCAAGGTGACATTAACGATGTCATAGCTATCGACATTCCCAAGGTGACATTAACGATGTCATAGCTATCTACAGTCGCAGGGTGACATTAACGATGTCATAGCTATTGTAATGTGACATTAACGATGTCATAGCTATCTACATTCGCAAGGTGACATTAACGATGTCATAGCTATTGTAATGTGACATTGACGATGCCATAGCTATTGTAATGTGACATTAACGATGTCATAGCTATCGACATTCGCAAGGTGACATTAACGATGTCATAGCTATCTATATTTGTAATGTGACATTAACGATGTCATAGCTATTGTAATGTGACATTAACGATGTCATAGCTATCTACATTCGCAAGGTGACATTAACGATGTCATAGCTATTGTAATGTGACATTAACGATGTCATAGCTATTGTAATGTGACATTAACGATGTCATAGCTATCTACATTCGCAAGGTGACATTAACGATGTCATAGCTATCTACATTCCCAAGGTGACATTAACGATGTCATAGCTATTGTAATGTGACATTAACGATGTCATAGCTATCTACATTCCCAAGGTGACATTAACGATGTCATAGCTATCTACATTCCCAAGGTGACATTAACGATGTCATAGCTATCTACATTCCCAAGGTGACATTAACGATGTCATAGCTATCTATATTTGTAAAGTGACATTAACGATGTCATAGCTATCTACATTCGCAAGGTGACATTGACGATGTCATGGCTATTTTAATGTGACATTAACGATGTCATAGCTATTGTAATGTGACATTAACGATGTCATAGCTATCGACATTCGCAAGGTGACATTAACCATGTCATAGCTATCTATATTTGTAATGTGTTATTAACAATGTCATAGCTATTGTAATGTGACATTAACGATGTCATAGCTATCTATATTCCCAAGGTGACATTAACGATGTCATAGCTATTGTAATGTGAAATTAACGATGCCATAGCTATTGTGATGTGACATTAACGATGTCATAGCTATCGACATTCGCAAGGTGACATTAACGATATCATAGCTATCTATATTTGTAATGTGACATTAACGATGTCATAGCTATCTATATTCCCAAAGTGACATTAACGATGCCATAGCTATCGACATTCGCAAGGTGACATTGACGATGTCAACGCTATCGACATTCGCCAGGTGACATTACAGATGTCATAGCTATCTATATTTGTAATGTGACATTAACGATGTCATAGCTATCTACATTCGCAAGGTGACATTAACGATGTCATAGCTATTGTAATATGACATTAACGATGCCATATAAAATGCTATCTACATTCCCAAGGTGACATTAACGATGCCATAGCTATCTACAGTCGCAGGGTGACATTAACGATGCCATAGCTATTGTAATCACGAAGAAAAACAGGTCTGGGCCCTAGTGAAGTAAAATCCATAATAAATCAGTACAAAAATAAAATGTGGCAAGACATGTGGACCAATAACCCTAAAGGAAGGTTCTTCCACGCCATCGCTCCACAGGTAGGTAAAAATATACTCAACTTCAATACCACAAACAATAAAATCAATAGAGCCAGACTTGGAGCCCCAACCCTTAAGATTATCAGGAAATGTGAATACTGTAGCACCACACCATATACGATACAACATATAATAGAAACATGTCCAGCCCACGCCCCAACAAGAGAAACACTAAAGAGGCAATGCACGAAAGAAAACATCCAATTCAAAGCAGAAG
Source organism: Elysia chlorotica (assembly GCA_003991915.1). NCBI lineage: Eukaryota > Metazoa > Mollusca > Gastropoda > Plakobranchidae > Elysia > Elysia chlorotica. The sequence goes on from RQTK01000011.1 coordinate 122,576, forward strand.
AAGTGCTCAAACCAAGGAGCTCATCGACGATAACCAACATGGTTAAAAAACTACTAAGAGGCCTGAAAAATCCCCTCTAAACATCAACTGAGACATACCCCCCGGACCCCCCCCCCTTTTCCCCTACCCCAAAAAGGATAAAAAATAAATAAATGTAAAGCCCTTATATTTCTATTTGGTTAGCCCGGTGGCTTACAAGAGCTCAGCGACAAAAGCGTTGGGTCCGTCAGTTATTTGTCCTTCTCTCACTCTCAGTCATCTCACAAGATACGCATCGATGTAGTGTCTCAAAGTTTATTAAATGAAGTGTACAACACAAGTGTAATATTCTGATCAGCAGAGCTCGCGGCTCACAAAGGTTCACAGTGATATATCAATCTTGTTTTCCGCCCTAAAGGCTAACACAGGCCTAATTTTATTAATAGTCTAGATGGTTCAATTTATTGTGTCCCGTAGGCTCAAAAAATTAAATCCCGTAGGCTCAATTTATTATCTCCCGTAGGCTCAATTTATTATCTTCCGTAGGCTCAATTTATTATCTCTCGTAGGCTCAATTTATTATCTCCCGTAGGCTCAATTTATTATCTCCCGTAGGCTCAATTTATTATCTCCCGTAGGCTCAATTTATTATCTCCCGTAGGCTCAATTTATTATATCAAGTAGGCTCAATTAATTATATCACGTAGGCTCAATTTATTAAATCAAGTAGGCTCAATAAAATATAACCAGTAGGCTCAATAAATTAAATACCGTAGGCTCCTGAAATATATTGTACACAGGTATAAGTAATCAACTTATATCAAAGCTATAAACATAACAATTATCATCTACAACATGACTATATTCTTCGTGAAAGCCAGGTTTATATAATAATATACAACAATAGACAATTCTTTAAAACTACATGATACAAGGCTTAGGATACAATGGATTACGAAATGCATGTTATATTCTCCTCAATTAATATGGATAATAAACAAGTTAACAGATGGGCGCCAATTGGTAAGTGAACCAATAAACTACAAAACTAAACAAGTATCTCTCCTCTTTATATCTCTTTCTCTTGTGCCGTAAAACACACAGTTGCCATGCCTGCATTTCATACATAAAATACAGCACTCTCAAGGTTCAGGAATAAAGGAATAAGGTTCAAAGTCCAATTCCACATTTAAGTAAGATCATAAAGTTTCCTAGGCATAAAAAAAAATGGAGTTACATAAATCAAAGTTAAAAGCTAAACGACACAAAATTAAATTCATCAACAGTTCTCAGACATAACAATAAAGAAATGTCACAGTTATAATTAAAACAAACATTACGCGTATGCCAAAGAGGCTTTCCTCTTAGCTTAATTTGATCCATCTCATTAGAACTTAACATGAGGTAATTCAAACTGGAGAGCTCTATATCACTAGCATACTTAAGTCCTATTGTACATACCCCCAGCCGACGGAATCAAGACGTTGGTCAAGTAGACGGGCGTTCGTTAGATGGTCGAATGTGAAATTAGTTTAGGGGATGCGCTTTTTATGCAATTCGAAAGGACCACTACGTAATAGGTTTCATTCTAAAATTAGGATATGATACTATAGTTATTTTTAGGTAGCATTGGTGACTCAGATGAAAGGATGGGAAAGGGGGACCGTTCTGGCATTGTCTCCCGGTTTTTCCGATCTACCTGGTGACATATCTAATGACGTAGCTAGCTGACTCATTGGGCTCTGGGGTCACTAACACTTAGAATTTCCGTTCCATCAATTGCGCACGGTGAGTCATGAATGTACGGGATCGCTGAGTGCAACGCTAAGACTATGTTTTAAGACTTGGTACGTGAATATATGAAGTACTGAAGGAAATAAACGTAGGAACTGGGGGACTTCAGAATAATTAAATACTTTGCAATACTAATACCATTGTTTTAGCAGTACCGTAAAGGTACCTACCCCACATAATCACTTATTAACAATATCAATACTTGCCAATGAACGCAAAAACATCTACGGACAAACACAATAATGTATGCCTGTGTATTGTATTTTAAAAATTAAGTTTTAGGAGAGGCAGAGCACTGGATTACATCTAATTTTAAGTAGACTTTGAACTTTTAGGTATTTTTCCACTGTGGTAGAAGTAGGCTTTTAGTGAAAATGGTCGAATAATGATTGTACTCGTGTGATTAGAACCCTCGACTTGTAGATGCAGCGGCGGTGACGATGGCAGTGGTGGTGATGGTGGTAAAGTGTCAGAATTAGAATTCAGGACAATACAAATTCCGTTTTAACAAGTGTGAGTGTCCTGTAGTGGGAAGGGTATGGGGTGGCTCAAGGCTAAAACTTGGGATTTGTACACGGAAGGTTGCTGTTTGATCAAAACAATCCGTAGTTGACTACTGGTTGGATCGGTGTCAGTACATGCATAATGTGATAGTCCAAGTCCCACCGCCGTATAGAAATTGGAGACGTATACCGAGGAGAGAGCGTTCTCTCTTTCAACATTTGAGGCCACGATGAGGAGTGTGGTGGGCCTGGTGTTAGAGTGCTGGCTTCTTATAGAGGAGGTCCATGATTTCAGCTCCGCTTTCATCGTTATCATAATGGCGAATTGAGTTGTAGGGCGACCACAGGGTGAAAGCCGAAAGCTGATAAGCGCCGATCAGAATAAGAATTCCCCTATAAAGATCAAATAGCCTAAAGCGTCGATCCTGGTATATCTTGCCCAAGCAACACAGATGCCAGCCGAAGCATGTGATGCCAGGATCAAAGGTCACCGGTCAGCGGGGAATCGCTCTTCTCACATACACGCGAGCCTAGATTCTGGCTTGGCCAGCTATCTAGGTCAAATTGTGCCCAGCGGTTAAGCGATTAGCTAACTTTTCAAATATTTAAAAAACTACGCTGATTTCATATATCATTTTTATTGTGACCCTATTTTATTACTATCTGAGACTAAATATACTACTTGGGTCTATACTTATGAAGGCATTCTGGAGAAAAGTGTGTTTAAAGTTTTGAATCGAGAGCCGGAAAACAATGGCGGTCGTCCAACACAGATCAAGTTTTGCCTCCCCATAGCAAAACACAGAAACCGTCGCACGACGCGGAAGCTGGTAACCGTCGCACGACAGCCGGTCTATCTTCAGAAACGATTAACCACTGAAAATTGGATCTCCGCATATTGCCTGTGTATGGCCAGGATGCATGTATGAGTTGGTATATCTTCAGCTTAAACCTGCTAGGCCTGAGCTTGCAGCAGAGCCGGCCCAAGCCAGGCACAGAGTAACCTGATCTCCTGGCGACTGCCTTGTCCCGGCCAGGCCATCGCGCCTTCAGCATCGAGACACTGCCCCCGAGAAACTCGTCACGGTCTGTCCTCATCATTACATTGGGGGCATACTATTGATCCGATTCTCAAGTACCCATAGTTCTAACCGATAAACGCCATTAACGTGTTTGCGCAACGGTGTTTTTTTTTTTTTCTTTTTTAAAGAAAAGTTATGGTCACTTATGTTACATATATGTATTTTGACCCCCTTTAATTTAAAATGTTTATAGTTATTATGCAATAATTATGAATATATACAGACTTTATGTATTAAATAAAATAGGCGCATAACTTTTTCGATGGGCGAAATAGTGCTTCAGCTAGGCCTACTGGAAAACATGAACTTGAGGCTTTTAAAAATACCAACACGAGAACCATTCAATAATATAAACTAGAGACAGCATGTACCCACCAAAGGGCATTTTTTTCTCTCGATTTTTGTTTTAGCTTCAAGGCAAAGAAATGTTGCTCAACCAGGCCTTTTGTTACTTCCCACATTCGGCATGAAACTTCGGCAAGTATTTTAAACTTTTTGGTGGATCTGCTACTGCTGCTGCTGCTGCTGCTGCTACTACTACTACTGCTACTACTACTACTACTACTACTACTACTACTACTACTACTACTACTACTACTACTCTCCTAATGCTACTAGCCAATGGTGTGAACCGTATGGCTATGGCGGCCGTCAGAGACATGGATCTTTTCGCCGGGAAAGTAGTGGGAATATCGAGGTATATATGTACACGTCAATCGACAACATAAAGACTTTTCGTTATAAAACTAAAAGAGGTAAATTGCAATATACATCTGACTGGTGCTTTCCTGATGAATATCCTACAGTGAGTTTAGAATAAAGTATATCGTTTTGAAAATATTGTGGGGTAAAATTAAAGTTGATGTTGTTGTTGTTTGTAAAATTTAAACTAGTGTGTGTATCAAACTACTTAAACGAAAAAAAAATTATTGTATTTGTATGTCTAGATGGTTGGTTCTGTTCCTCCTAAAAGAACTGCCTCCATGTGTGAACCGCATTGTTAGTTTCGTTGCTTCCTTACAGAAACTACTCTAGATTATCTGTTCATTAAGACGGGGTTTTGAGGGAACATGTTGGCCAGTTTGCACCCTGCCTACAAAATTTACAATTATTATTTGTGCCCTGGTTATTTCTGCTAAAAATGGCCGGACATGATTGTGATCCGTCGTGGAATGAGACGGAAATTAGGTATTAGGTGAGCAGGCAGAACTAAAGCTTGATTGGTGCCACAGAAGGAGGGAAAGAACACAGGCACAATGCTCGGTCTTCAAAGGGAACTAAGAACGCCGAGAGAAAGATTGGCAATTTACATTCGAACATCGATTTGGCGGCATGCTTGAGGAGCAAGGTGAACATTCTGAGAGGAATTGGCAGCATTGCAGACTGCAGGGTCATCTGACGACCGCCAGGCGGATACGTGAACTGGGTATGGCAAAGGAGGCAAAGGGGCGAACTTTTAGCTTATTAATTTTAGAAAGCTGAGAGAGATATATAGAGAGAGGAGCGATAGATAAAGACAGACATATTGTAAGAGAGAGGTAGAAAGTTAGATCGAGATATAAATGGAGAAAGAAAGGTGTGGGGAGAGCGTAGAAAGAATAAACGAGAAATAGAGAAAGACGTTAAAAAAAGAGAGAGAGAGAGAGAGAGAGAGAGAGAGAGAGAGAGAGACGGAAAAGACATACGAGAAGAGGAAAGAGAGAAGGAGGGAAATAAATAGAGACATAGATGAAGAGGAAAAGAGAGATCCATACTGGAATTAGACGGAAATTAGGTATTAGGGGAGCAGGCAGCACTAAAACTTGATTGGTGCCACAGAAGGAGGGAAAGAACACGTTGCAGGCATAGAAAAGGGGGAGAATAGAGAGAAATACAGACATAGAGGAGGAGGAGAAGAGAGAGAAATACAGACATAGAGGAGGAGGAGGAGAAGAGAGAGAGAGAGAGGATGAGATAGATAGGCATATATAATTATAAATATTGATTTGTTGTGCCACCCCCCTCCCCCCTTTTTATCTTATAAGAATTATCGCAGAAGGAACACTTTTGTATCTTTTTTAGTGTGTGTGTGGGGGGGGGGGTTAAATCTATATATATATATATCTACGACAAAGTGAAAACAGACATAGATCTCCACAACGTAAACCCAGCTTCAGATCTGCTACACCACCAAACAATGACAATGCAGCACTGTCTTGATCAACCATCCACATCTATGCCCACTGGTCAGTTGTATGGAGCTATGTCAAGAGTTAAAAGCTATAGATCTAATGGTGTGCAATTTGCATTGGTACCGCCATCAGAGAACTCTATGTCTATGACAAGCTACACCAATAATATTGTCTTCAAATCAGCATTAATATTATAATGGTGAGTACAATATTTTCTGATAACATAACATCAATGCCAATATGGTTATTGATTTAAACTTTTAATCCCGCGAATTCGCGTGCCTTTCGACTAATATATATATAATATATATACACACACACACACACACAGATATGAGGAGTATGACGAAGAGGAGGAGGAGTAGAGAGAGAGTGAGCGAGCGAGAGGGGTAGAGCTAAGTTCGTGAGCGCTCCCTTGCTCTGTGCGGGTTATAGTGATCGGATATTGGTCATGAGAACTGGCTCTTCGATAGCAGTATACAGTCACATTCTTGTCACAAGTGGGGCAACACAGGAGAGGATAGCTTCTTAGGGTCGGGACAAAAACACAACCTTCAAAATGTCTACATCTACTCAATTGAATTTATATTTGCTGTTGGTTTCGAGTTTTTTTCTAGGTATAACAGCAGTTTTATGACACCCCAACAGCCTTGATATGAATCATTACGTTCTTAAATTTAGCAGTAATGCGACTTTCGCCTCCTTTTATTAATGCCTTCTAGGTTTTAGCAAAAGTGCTATACAGTGTTGGATATGGGAGAATGAAGCTTTCCAAAGTTGTCGATTTTTACAAGGAATTCGTATGTGCTTTACTGTCCATAGTTACAATGAATATATTCTTACAAAAGACGGATCGCTGTAATGTATAGAGCGCCATAATGCTTTAATATAAAACGTAACTAGCTATTTTTGCATATCGAACTCTAATCTTTGTCTTTAAAACAGCTCTACTCTGTTTAGTACACTGCTTGTAGGATATTAAGAAAGCAGTAATGCAAAATGTCATTACAATTTCTACTAACTAATTGTTTTTTAATTTTATCTATTAATTAGTTTTAAAACCATGTGAGGCGACAAATCTCAAGCATTCCCGGATTGCCTGGCGTTTCACCGAGGCGGATTCCGAAGATCAGCTACTCGAGTATGTCTGCTTTATTCAAACAGTCTTTTCCTTAGATCAGCTACACGAGTATGTCTGATTTATTCAAAGTCTTTTCCTCAGATCAGCTACTGAGTATGTCTGCTTTATTCAAACAAAGTCTTTTCCTTAGATCAGCTACCGAGTATGTCTGCTTTATTTAAACAAAGATCAGCTACTCGAGTATCTCTGCTTTATTCAAACAAAGTTTTTCCTCAGATCAGCTACTCGAGTATGTCTGCTTTATTCAAACAAAGTCTTTCCTCAGATCAGCTACTCGAGTATGTCTGCTTTATTCAAACAAAGTCTTTCCCTCAGATCAGCTACTCGAGTATGTCTGCTTTATTCAAACAAAGTCTTTCCCTCAGATCAGCTACTCGAGTATGTCTGCTTTATTCAAACAAAGTCTTTTCCTTAGATCAGCTACTCGAGTATGTCTGCTTTATTCAAACAAAGTCTTTTCCTTAGATCAGCTACTCGAGTATGTCTGCTTTATTCAAACAAAGTCTTTTCCTTCAGATCAGCTACTCGAGTATGTCTGCTTTATTCAAACAAAGTCTTTCCTTCAGATCAGCTACTCGAGTATGTCTGCTTTATTCAAACAAAGTCTTTCCCTTAGATCATTGAGCTCGTGACATGCTTTTCTAGTGTCACTGGTGCTGCACAACCATTCTTTTTATAATTATAAAAATGTTTAGAAATAGAGCTAGTGAAGATAAAGACGTGCGCTGTATGGCAAACGAAACATTAAAGTGATTATTTATAATACAAATGTTTATTTTTTTGTTGTTGTTGTTGTTTTTTAATGAATACACAAAACGTAACTCAGCTGTGTAAAAATGAAAGAGAATTGACAAAAAAATAGTCATTAAACTATTCTCAGATTTATAGAATGTAACTTTTGCTTTTTTAGCTGACCACTTCACAAATGAACATTTCCCTCCGGCAGGTATTGCCTACCCAAGTTTTGTACAAACATGGCGGACAGGACGAGAAGCTACGTACCAGTACCAGCCTTCCTCACCTTATACTTCGATCTCAACCATTCTGAAATCATTCTTACCACAAGTACGTGCTACGCTACAAAACCGTAAGCTAGTAGATACAGGGAAATGTTTGCTATTTGTTTTGTACAAAAATTACTCTTGAAAGCTATCGTGAAGGAACAGCTGCCTTATTATTAGCATAAAAAGCATAAAAATAATAAGTTAATAAATCAATTATTCTACGTTTAAAAATTACTTTAATAACTGAGACAGCAAATAAGCCTATAAAACACTATTGGTTAGATTCTTCCCACTCTTAATTTAAATAGAAACGCCGATAAAATTGTAGCCCGTAATCAGTTGTTACATGAGACAGAAAATGGTGAACATTTTAACTTTTTCAAATATCTGACCGGAGAAGATGACAAAAATATCACGGCTGTACCATTTCTATCGAACGTAGATTTAGATCCGTGACTCATTGTTAAAATTTATTGATGATGTTTTATTTTACTGCTTAGCTCTCAGCTCTGGTGAGGACGCGACCAGTTTTGTGCGTTTCGGTAACTGACCAAGTGACTAAATTGCTGACTGACTGACTGGCTGAATAGCTGGCTGACTAACTGACTCACTCACTGACTGACTGACTAGCTGGATGAATGGATAACTAAACATCTGATGAATGGCTGACTGAATGGCGGGGTGACTAATTGACTGAGTGACTGACTGGCTGATTGAATGACTGACTTTGAAGGACTAACTAACTGACTAACGTACTGACTGACTCGGTTGACTGATTGACTGACTAATTCGGTTGACTGACTCACTGACTGACTGACTGACTGACTCGGTTGACTGACTGACTGTCTGGCTGACTGACTGACTGACTGACTGGCTGACTAACTGACTCACAGACTGACTGGCTGACTGACTGACTGACTGGCTGGCTGACTTACATACTGACTGACTGACTGGCTGGCTGACTAACTGACTCACAGACTGACTGACTGACTGACTGACTGACTAACTGGCTGACTTACATACTGACTGACTGACTGGCTGACTGACTGACTGACTGACTGACTGACTGACTAGCTGGCTGGCTGAATGTCTAACTAAATGGCTGGCTGAATGGCTGACTGAATGGCGGAGTGACTAATTGACTGGCTGGCTGATTGACTCACTGACTTTGAATGACTAACTTACGGACTGACTGACTGGCTTGGTTGACTGACTGACATACTGCTGGCTGACTGACTGGCTGATTGACTAACTAAATAGCTGGCTGAATGGCTAACTGGTGGGGAGGCTCTTGGACGAAAGGTTCGGCTAATTGTTCGATTCGCTCGAAAACGCCTTGAAGTCCTGTCAAACAGTAGTTAGAGAATCGTACAGCTTGTGTACGACTCCCAGGTTGAGTGGTAGTTTCTGGAGTGTTTGTTTGACAGTGTCAAAGCGTGTCACAACTTGTTTCTAAACCACACACGCAAACTCAAAATTTTCCATCCAGATGTGCAAGGATCACGCCTCACCATACGTTTGGGGTATTTTTTTCACGTCACGAGAGATGTCAAGCAGTAATGATATCATTGTTTTCATGTTGGACTTTAATACTACAGTTGCATCATGTCGGGCAGACCATATAGTTCCTGATAATGATTTGGGTTCTGGACCCTCTCTCTATTTTCTTTCTCTCTCTCTTTTTTAGTATCTATATGTCTGTCTGTCTGTCTTTTTGTTTGTCTGTTTGTCTCTCCCTTCCTCTCAGCTACAGAGCTACAGGGACAGAAACACATACGAACAGCCAGACATATAGATACTAAAAAAGAGAGAGAAAGAGAAATAGAGAGAGGGGAAGAGCGAGACAAGTGAGTGAGTTTATTTTACGGCACGTCAGCACGGTAACGGCTATGTTGTGCCCATGATGTCCTAAGACAGTTAATGCATTTTACTAGTAGTAACGGTGACTCCTTTATCTCTCAGAGTAGTAAAAGCATAAAAATTGTGTGTAAAAGGTTTGGTTAAAAGTGAAGGGTATGTACAGTAGGTTAAAAGATCCACGTGAAGGATTAGTTAAATTTTATTATATACACCAATGTCCTTCAGGTACCTAAGTAGGCGCTGAGGACTAACATAAGTAAATATGCTCTCTAGTGGCTTGGAAGCCAGGTACACATTTCTTTCCCGGTAAAAAACCGGACCAGAATCAACCAGAATGTGACAAATGGACAAATAACAGTTGCAGGTTTGACATAGTGGAGGCTCTTCACCTCTCAATAGAAAGGCAAGAGTAAGATGAGAATGTCCAAGTAGGACTCGATCGAGTACTACTTGGTCTCGTCGTCTAGTCTGAGAAATTCCTGCCCAGTGACCTAAATGTGGTTGGACACAGTGTAATTTTTGGTTGTCATATTGTTCCATCGCGCCTTCCAGTTTTTCTTATAAACGTGTGTATAATTGGCTTAGCATCGGATGCTGGTATTTGCAACTGAGTAGGTTCAAGGTCGAGCCTGATTTTGGCGAGCTCATCAGCCATTTCATTTCCATCGATTCCAACTTGGCTGGGAATCCAGCAGAGAACAATTTTCTTACCATTTTTATGTATTTCGTGAAATTTTTCTGGTATTTTGAGAATTTTTGGATTTTTGGAGTTTGCCTTCCCCCACCACTTTCACCAGAGAGAGCAGAGCGAGGAAGAGAGAGACAAACAGACAAACATAAAGAAAGACACAGCCAGGCAGCTAGCCAGGTATAGAGACAGAGCGGACAAGAAGATCGAGGGAGAGAGACAGAGAGACTGACAGGCAGACAGGCCTCAGAGACCTGCAACCAAACATCGAGGCAGAAAGCTGAAAATCAAATCTTTACAGTCCACTGGTTCATGATATACCATATCACGCTGCCCATTGCATTCCATGGTGCACAGTACAATTGTATCCCATGGTGCAATACACCTGTATTCCATGGTGCACAGTACAATTGTATCCCATGGTACAATACACCTGTATTCCATGGTGCACAGTACAATAGTATCCCATGGTGTACAGTACAATAATATCCCATGGTGCACAGTACAATAGTATCCCATGGTGCACAGTACAATAATATCCCATGGTGCACAGTACAATAGTATCCCATGGTGCAATACACCTGTATTCCATGGTGCACAGTACAATAGTATCCCATGGTGCACAGTACAATAGTATCCCATGGTGCAATACACCTGTATTCCATGGTGCACAGTACAATAGTATCCCATGGTGCACAGTACAATAGTATCCCATGGTGCACAGTACAATAGTATCCCATGGTGCAATACACCTGTATTCCATGGTGCACAGTACAATAGTATCCCATGGTGCAATACACCTGTATTCCATGGTGCACAGTACAATAGTATCCCATGGTGCAATACACCTGTATTCCATGGTGCACAGTACAATAGTATCCCATGGTGCACAGTACAATAGTATCCCATGGTGCAATACACGTGTATTCCATGGTGCACAGCACAATAGTATCCCATGGTGAACAGTGCAATAATATCCCATGGTGCATAGTACAATAGTATCCCATGGTGCAATACACCTGTATTCCATGGTGCATAGTACAATAGTATCCCATGGTGCAATGTACCTGTATTTCATGGCGCACAGTAAAATAGTATCCCATGGTGCACAATACAATTGTATTCTATGATGCAATTTACCTGTAATCTATGATACAATTAACACTGTGTCCCGTGATACAATGAACACTGTGTTCCGTGATACAATGTACACTGTAATCCATGATAGAATGTACACTGTGTTCCATGATACAAGGTACAGTTCTCCGTGATACAATGAACAATGTATGCCATGGTGCAAATGCACTGTGCATCTTGTATTTCATGGAACACTGTAAATTAAAATCATACTGTGCTCCAAGTAATGTATGCTGTATTCCTCGTACAATTTACAATGTCTACTGTAATCCACACATTATATATATATATGGCTGTATTTCAATGTGCAATGTACACGTCCTAGAGTATTCCATGATATACTGTATACTTTATACTGTATTCCATGAAACACTGTACACTGTATACTGTATTCCATGAAACACTGTACACTGTATACTTTATACTGTATTCCATGAAACACTGTACACTGTATACTGTATACTGTATTCCATGAAACACTGTACACTGTATACTTTATACTGTATTCCATGAAACACTGTACGCTGTATACTGTATTCCATGAAACACTGTACACTGTATACTGTATACTGTATTCCATGAAACACTGTACACTGTATACTGTATACTGTATTCCATGAAACACTGTACACTGTATACTGTATTCCATGAAACACTGTACACTGTATACTGTATTCCATGAAACACTGTACACTGTATACTGTATTCCATGAAACACTGTACACTGTATACTGTATTCCATGAAACACTGTACACTGTATACTGTATTCCATGAAACACTGTACACTGTATACTGTATTCCATGAAACACTGTACACTGTATACTGTATTCCATGAAACACTGTACACTGTACACTTTATACTGTATTCCATGAAACACTGTAAACTGTAAACTGTACACTGTATACTGTATTCCATGAAACACTGTACGCTGTATACTGTATACTGTATACTGTATTCCATGAAACACTGTACACTGTATACTGTATACTGTATTCCATGAAACACTGTACACTGTATACTGTATTCCATGAAACACTGTATACTGTATACTGTATTCCATGAAACACTGTACACTGTATACTTTATACTGTATTCCATGAAACACTGTACACTGTATACTGTATTCCATGAAACACTGTACACTGTATACTGTATTCCATGAAACGCTGTACACTGTATACTGTATTCCATGAAACACTGTACACTGTATACTGTATACTGTATTCCATGAAACACTGTACACTGTATACTGTATACTTTATTCCATGAAACACTGTACACTGTATATGGTGTTATATGGTCCAATGTATACAGTAAACTGTATTCTGCAGTTCAATATCCATTTCATTCCATGGTATAACAATGAACGCTGTATTCCAGATACAGACCTGCGGCTCCGAGGTACGAGGCAGCCTTCTGAGTTAGACACAGCAACCCCGTCGCACGGGTGCTGCGATTGGATTTATTTACAGAGCGTCTGTGCGGAGCCGACCTGCAACGAGTATCGCATCTGGTGTGGTGGTTATCTCCCTGTCGCCAAGAGGGGATTACTTTGTGTCACAGGTACAGCAATGCAGCTTCAGCAGTAGTAGTTGTCTTTATGAGATGGCACTTGAAATGTCAGACTTAGTAATTAGGACCCATTGCCTAATAGTATCAGAGAGAGAGAGAGAGAGGGAGAGAGAGAGAGAGAGAGAGAGAGAGAGAGAGATTTCCACATGATTAAGTAGTCGTAATGGCAACATTAAAAGTACCAAGACTAATGGTAGCCGTAGTGGTGATATCAGTAGTGATAGTGAGAGCCGCGTTTCATAATCAAACCCACGCTATTTCCTTTTTGCCTTATTTCCATTAATTGAGACTTTATATAGTTGTCGTTAATATTGTGTTGAAAGATGTAACTGTCTGAACATCATGTGTGGTGTTGATTCGATAAAACGGTCCCTGTAGCAGTACCAATTTAACTATATTAATAAACACTCTGTCTGAGGGTTAATAATACAAATTAAAATATCTACAATATCTACAAACCATCCATACCCCTCAATGACGCCCTGCTCTAAAAGACAAAGCTATAAATAACCAGGCCTTCTACCTCATTCGAGAACATTCGAGAAGAGTTAAGAATCTAGCTCCATGTCCATTAACATTACTCAGCCCCTCTTCTCTATGCCTTATCAAACTTCGAGTAGTTTCTAGAACCAACTACAATCCGAGCCTAACTATTCACGTAAGGAGCATGCCTGCATAAACAATGTCACATCGTTTTTAAAATTTAAATTGTGTTTGTTATGTTAAAGACCATAAGCGCATATTGGTTAAAACGGATTGGGATAACAAGGAAAAGAAAGCTTTTATTAGTCTGGGCATACTCTCAAAAAATAGGAACTTAATAGAAATGATCACTGGCGTAATTCTACTTACTTTTTCTTTTTACTGCACTTCAAGAAGAGTCCAGGATTACAACAAAATCTTCTTTGACAACTGGTGGTTTGACAACAAAATCTCCTTTGACAACTGGTGGTTTGACAACAAAGTCTGCTATGACAACTGGTGGTTTGACAACAAAGTCTTCTTTGACAACTGGTGGTTTGACAACAAAGTCTACTCTGACAACTGGTGGTTTGACAACAAAATCTTCTCTGACAACTGGTGGTTTGACAACAAAATCTTCTCTGACAACTGGTGGTTTGACAACAAAATCTTCTCTGACAACTGGTGGTTTGACAACAAAATCTTCTCTGACAACTGGTGGTTTGACAACAAAATCTTCTCTGACAACTGGTGGTTTGACAACAAAATCTTCTCTGACAACTGGTGGTTTGACAACAAAATCTTCTCTGACAACTGGTGGTTTGACAACAAAATCTTCTCTGACAACTGGTGGTTTGACAACAAAATCTTCTCTGACAACTGGTGGTTTGACAACAAAATCTTCTCTGACAACTGGTGGTTTGACAACAAAATCTTCTCTGACAACTGGTGGTTTGACAACAAAATCTTCTCTGACAACTGGTGGTTTGACAACAAAATCTTCTCTGACAACTGGTGGTTTGAACGCACGCCACGCAGAAATCCAAAGCAGACTATGCCACCGGAACTAGACTGAGACTCTGCAAGTGCCCATGCGCAACTCATCTGAATTACAGCCACCAGATCGAGAAGGCCACCGAGTCATCCACCCAGATGATAGCGCAGCTCTCCATCAGCAAAGACAGTCTGTCCGCCAGGGTGCGTCGCCGCACGTCCGCCGCGAACAGCTGGCCATCAAGCGTCGGTGCAGGCGTTACGGCGATCATACTCATGGCGTCTGTGTTCATAGGTCTGGCCATCACGGACATCACAGCCACGGGCAGCTACATGTGGACAAAGCTCTCTGAATTGGTCAAGAAAAGTTCACACGCTAGGCAGAACCAGAAGGATTTGTGAAATTATTTATGCCACAAACAGTGCTGTGTATGCAACTGATCTATTTCTATTTAATTTTATATTTTGAGTAAGGTATCTACAAAGAGAATTGAGGAGGAAATGGATGCAAAGTCAAGAAAACTAGCCTCTGACACTTGTTCATTAGCGACGTAAAATGTTTTAGACAACAGCGTACAATTTAAGCGCAAACTGGTTTGTCTAAATGTATGCACTTTTATTCAAACAGTAAGAAAGGCTTTTAAGTCGGCATAAGCATTTAATTGATTTGCATGGGTAGCCTATAGCACACAGTATTAGATGTTTAGGTTCATAGAGTTAGTACGCATACGCGTAGATCAGATCAGAAGAGAACAAAGCGCACAAAATACGTCGAACCAACCAAACTGCACCCCAAGCTGCAAAACTTGACGATGCACAAATGTGCGGTTAGACATGTTTGGTATTGGTTGGAGACAAATATTATTGTGAAACAATGAAACTCAACGTTATTATGGAAAAGTGAGTTAGAATTAACCAAAATAGGAAAGGGAAGTAATCTAAAAAAAAGATCACAGATTTATTAATAGGATCCCGTCAGCAACAGTGTTTTCCCTTATTTTGTAAAATCGTTAGAGCAAAAAAAGACAGAAACAATCGCGAACCAGAAAAACGAACCAATTCAACCTAGCTCTGAATGATCCTACACAGGGACCAAATGTGTTAAACACATCACAAACTGATATAGACAAGAGAATTATGCACTAAAGGCCCATTTATTTAAAAGATTAAAACAAGTTGCTTTAACTTATTTCAAATAAACTTTCACGTAACGTGTAAAAATATTTCTTCATACTCTTTTAAAAAGAAATGATATATAGAACAAAGAAATGATACAGTTTTCTAAAATAGATATATATCATCCTTCCAGATGTAAAACCAACTAGTTTTCACTACGACCAAAATTAATGTCTTTTGCGTGTCATAGTTCAAATTCTCGTCAAATACAGTGTTTATTTCTTCACCATATAAAACGTATGAACAGGACTGGGGGAAAGTTCACGTATTAGAAAATGTAAAGTTTAATACACTGTACGGCCCAAATATTATGTTCGTTATCAATTCTTTGATTTGGGTATTGGGGGAAACAAAACGTAAAGCGAGAGACAATATTGAGAACCGACACCTAAGCTTTGGCCATGATCTGCAACGCGATCATTGTGCATTTGAAGAATGTAAAAATACCTATCTCGGCAAGAAGATAAACCCATATCTTAATAAACCGATAAAAGCCTGCCACGACGAATTGGTTTTGATTTGTTGTTGCATTTCTTGTTTTGGCTGTCGCCGTTTATAGTTGTACTGTTGTTTGTTCTTGTTATTGTTGTTATTTTTCTTATTTTTGTTTTTGTTGCAATTCCTGTTGTTGCAGTGGTGGTGGTAGTGATTTTATTTTGTTGTTTTGATTGAGCAAACATTACAAACTTAGTTTACTTTTTACATGACTTTCTTTTTACTTTTCGCTTCACGGTGTATGTTTCCGGGTTTTTGTAGATTTTTTTTTCGTTTCCTTCTTTCCTTTTTTATTGTCATTTTTTTTTTTCATGTTCGTGTAAGCCCCAATAGCCTTGTGCCAGTTGTGTGCTGCAGAGCTGCCGGGAAAAAAGCAGGCTTACCATGCTGACTTGCAAGGCTGGGATTGGACTATATATACAGTGTACATATAAATTATATACACATGTTTTACCTTAGGTTACCTGGCTCTGCAAGCCACGCCAGCTCGACTCACTACATCCCACAGGGACAGTACACACGGGAGAGAGAGAGAGAGAGAGAGAGAGAGAGAGAGAGAGAGAGAGAGAGAGAGAGAGAGAGAGAGAGAGAGAGAGACAGAGACAGAGAATGAGGGCGAGACAGACAGACAGACAGACAGACAGAGACAGAGACAGACAGAGTCAGAGACACAGAGAGAGACAGAGAGACAGAGAGAGAGAGAGAGAGAGACAGAGAGAGAGACAGACAGACAGACAGACAGACAGACAGACAGACAGACAGAGAGAAGAGAGAGAGAGATAGACAATATATATTTATATATATATAACATATATATTACAGTTTATATATATATATTAGAAAAAAACCGATAACCCTTCTGAGCGTAGCCTACAAGATAGCACCTGGATGCATTGCGCAAATAATAAAAAGAACACTGCCTCTGATAATAAACCTAGACCAAACCAGCTTTTTGGAAGATAGATTCATTGGGGATAATAATTATTAGACTAGTAGCAAATTCACCAAAAAGGACAGGTCTTCTTTTAACTGATTTTGATGTGTTTCGGTTTAGTCAGCTGACTTTTTACCTACAAAGGTATAAGATGCTTCATCTTCACCGAACACGTCCTTGACCAGATAAGAGTATTTAATCAAGAAAATTTCTGTAAAACCCACTGTTATCATTAATAATACGGTATGCCCATGATTTAAACCAGAACGAGGATGTAGACAGGGAGATCCAATCTCACCATACATTTTTCGTGTTTGTTGAATATTAGCACCTAATTATGACTAGACAGGAAAAAAATAGAGCAGGCTATAAAATGAAAAGGATCGACATTAAAGTATCTCAGTACGCTGACGATACCAGCCTATTCCTTGACGGCTCAGAACGTTCTCTCAAGCAGTGCCTATCTACGTTAGAAGAATTTGCAAGATATTGCAGACTAAAAATTAATACTGAAAAAAAGCTTTACGGTTCGGATGTCCACGGCCACCAGAAGAAATCCAAATTCCAGATGGAACCCACAGACTTATAAAACTCTGGGAGTAACCTTCACGTTAGACTGACACAGTAGAGCAGATAAAAACATTTTTTAAAATTTATGTAAATTAAATGAAGATAGAAATTGAGGCATGCATAACAAGAAACCTTACTCCATTCGGTAAGATTATAGTTATCAAAACTATTCTAATTTTTAAAATTATTCACATTCTCGCGGCTCTTTCAAATATTTCTCCGGAACTAGTGCCATCTATACAAACAACGTGTTTATGGAATCGTAAAAGCAAAAAAAAAATTGCATTCAGGTCGTTGGAAAAAAGAGGTCTAGGTATGATAAGTCTTAAACACTTCATAGAACATTTTAAAAAAACTTGGATAAGAAGGATGTAAGCAGCAAAGCTTTAAGGAGGAAACTAAAAAGAACTTGGATAAGAAGGATATAAGCAGCAAAGCTTTAAGGAGGAAACTAAAAAAAACTTGGATAAGAAGGATATAAGCAGCAAAGCTTTAAGGAGGAAACTATAAAAAACTTGGATAAGAAGGATGCAAGCAATATTAACTATAATTTACGAAGTTGGACCATAAGATGACAAAATGGAACAACTCAAACTGTTTCTGGAAAGATGAACTCGACAGTTTTTTCTGTTTCAGTTCAATGGTCCACCCGACAACTATTTACGATTTTGAAATAGCAGCTTCATGCTTACTGAGAATATAAAAATCTATTTAAAAATGCGTTGACTTTGAAACTTTTCCTTACAACAAGGTCACAAAGATTTACAAATTCAAAACAAAATAATTAGTTCATGAGTTGCAGAATACAAACGCGCATATCAAAATTTTAACATAGACTTTCTCACCCACATGTGGATCGTTCGAGCTTTGGAACAAGACAGTCAAAAACTAAATTTAAGAATATTCCAACAATGTTCAAAAATACTACCTCATCTATCTATAATATTCTTAACAAAAAAGTAGCATCATCCACATACAATATTCTATTATCAGATCATTCAATAAGAGGAATAGAAATTTGCAGAAAAAAAATCCAATTTGACACCCCTGAGCAAAAAAGTATTTATGAAGTTGAAATCGACATAGATACTGCACTGAGATAGACCCAATACTGAATATTACATAGTATCCTCAATAATAATCATCATCATCATCATCATCATCATCATCATCATCATCATCATCATCATCATCATCATCATCATCATCATCATCATTATTATATGTTACATCATCATTAGCTTCTTTTTCATCATAATTGTAACAGCAGTTAGCTTACCAGTATATCTGTACTTTTTTTTACAACAATTGCTGTATACAATTAGGAGTAGCTGGCTACATCAGATTATTACTCAACGGATTATTCGTCACTACATAGTGTTTTATTTGGTAAAACACATGCTTGTTACGTTAGGTTTACTGTGATGTACAGTGTGTAGTTTTTAATTAAAATCGTTTTGGACACATTTAAATTCTTAAAATGTTAAATAGAAGATATAAACACACCCACACATCCACAATTTTTACACATACACACATCCACAATTTTAAATTCAACGAAACTTTGATTTTTCTTGGAGAAGACATTCGAAAAAAAATCACTCTATTTGTGATTTAATAGTACTACTATCCAAACAGTATATCTATGCTTGCAACTTTAACAATTGTAAACCAGACAATAATTGCTTCCAAAACATACAACGCACAGTATTTATATTTAATTGAAAAGAAAATTCCATAACGTTTTTTTCAACGATGGAACCCATTAATATCTTCTATTCTATTATAACACTCTCAACGTGAATATATGGGAGGAAATAAAATCGATTTTTATTATGTTCATATCGTGTCACTTGAGTTTGTAAATAATAAGCTACAGTTGTCAGTATTATCATTCTTATCTAATACTAACTAAGTTTCATTTGGTGCAACCAACTATATATTAATTTGCTATTTGTAATAAGACAGAAAGTCAAGACAATCATTATTTTACTTTTGTACATATCTATTTGTATAAACATTTTGTGGATTCCTTTATTGTCCTGTCATCATCACCATCTTCATCAAAATGCTCACCATAATCATTATCATAATCACCAGCACCATCATCAGCATCACTATCCTTATTATCATCCTGAACAACATCATCATCGTTATCAGCACCATCATCATTATAATCATCATCATCATCATCATCATCATCATCATCATCATCATCAT
>RQTK01000011.1:142712-159965 GCA_003991915.1 Elysia chlorotica
TTAATCAAAGATGGAACCCATAAATATATTCTATCTATTATAACCTCTCAACGTGAATATAAGGAGGAAATAAAATCGATTTTATTATGTTCATATATCGTGTCACTTGAGTTTGTAAATAATAAAATCTACAGTTGTAAGTATTATCCTTCTTATATCATACTAACTACGTTTCATTTGGTGCCACCAACTATATGTTAATTTGCTATTTGTAATAAGACAGAAAGTCAAGACAATCATTAGCTTCTTTTTCATCATAATTGTAACAGCAGTTAGCTTACCAGTATATCTGTACTTTTTTTTACAACAATTGCTGTATACAATTAGGAGTAGCTGGCTACATCAGATTATTACTCAACGGATTATTCGTCACTACATAGTGTTTTATTTGGTAAAACACATGCTTGTTACGTTAGGTTTACTGTGATGTACAGTGTGTAGTTTTTAATTGTCCTTATCAAGTTTATGAATGTGAATACGTTTGTGGTTGTTAGACATATAGATGCTAGGTGTTTGTGTGGTTTGTTTGCTTTCGTTTTTTGTGGGGGGGGGGGGGGGGGGGAGGAGTTGCGTTTGTTTTTGTTTAATTAATTTTATTGTTATTGTTGTAGATATCTTCTTTCTACTCTTCTATTACCTCAGTGTTTTGTTGATACTTTACGTATCTCTATCAATACTAAGTTCACTATTATTGGCTTTATAATTAATTTTGTTATCAATAGTTTTTTGTTATTATTAATCATTGTTTTATATATAAGTCTGTTGTATCTATTCGTTTGAGGGGAAAAAAGAGAGAGAAATCTTTAAATAAAAAGCAAAACAAAAAACAGGACGATTCTTGCTCTTCTTCAAGTTGTTTGTTGTCGTTGTTGTTTATGTTGTTTTCTATGTTTGTTTGTTGTTGGGTTTTTTTTGCCTCCGATTCTTCTGGAGAAGAAGCAACTCACTCTCTCTCTCATTCCAGAATTACGCTACTCCTCACGTCATTTCTCGTGTTCTCTGTACCTCGATTTGACTTTCTCATCACAAACACACACACTGACACAGACACAGACACAGACACTATGCTACGTTTTCTGGGATAAGGCAGCGCCAACATCATTCTTGCCTGCCAGTGTGGCTGTGCATGCTTGCTTAGCTCTGTGCGAGATACAAACCCGCCTCCAGAATCACCCGTCTCCCAACATTGCGCTCACTGGGCCTGCACGTGCCGCCAGGTACCAGGGCTTGTTCCTACCGTCCTACCTGGGCCGGCACTCTGAAACCTCCACCTTAGCCATTCCTCCCTGCTCTCACTGTGTCCCCTCGACACTCACCCTGAATCCTAGATGCTCGCGCAGACCGCTCACCTGGGCTAGCACTGTAGCAGCGCCTGCTCAGATTTGCAGGGGAACTCCTGGTGCCTGCTCAGTTTTCGTTCTGTTCCCCTTGCCGGTCTCGTCCTCTGAGCGTGCACCATGGATAGCCGGGTGAGTACAGTCGAACTTTGGGATAGATTGATCATCGTAGCCATCTTTCTTTAAGAGTTTTAATAGCACCTCTCCACAGCACAGAGGGCATGACACTAGACTAGAACCCAATCGGCGATGTTGGTCGCTAGTATTGCTCTATCTAAATTGAATATGAAAATTTTCCATCAAATACTGCCAGCATAAAATTATACTTGCTGGCCGTCATGCATTTTCACCAAAGCTCTCATCTATTCTAAGCCTTTTTTTCAACAATGTTTATTTTTTTGATAAATTGTTTTTAATAACTATATTTCGGTTTTACTCTCATACATCTAAATGCAATGAGAAATGTTCATTACGCAGACATCTTTATTGCTTTGGTTTGGTTTTGGGTTTGGTCGTGTTTTCGAAGGTATCAACAGCCTCGTCCATTATCTCAAGCTAACAAATTCTCGAGGTCACTGTTTTTAGTGTGTACATTATAGCGTACAGTACATCGTATTCCCACTGTTTTTAGTGTGTACATTATAGCGTACAGTACATCGTATTCCCACTGTTTTTAGTGTGTACATTATAGCGTACAGTACATCGTATTCCCACTGTTTTTAGTGTGTACATTATAGCGTACAGTACATCGTGTTCCCACTGTTTTTAGTGTGTACATTATAGCGTACAGTACATCGTATTCCCACTGTTTTTAGTGTGTACATTATAGCGTACAGTACATCGTATTCCCACTGTTTTTAGTGTGTACATTATAGCGTACAGTACATCGTGTTCCCACTGTTTTTAGTGTGTACATTATAGCGCGATCTGGAAAACTTGTAGGATCGTCCAGGGAAACCAGGAGACCTCACACTTAGTGGGGAAAGCGCTCGTCTTATTCTTTCTACAGTATAACACCTGTAGCTAATAAAGCATTATCCCATGTGATCCCGTTGGTCCAATTTGGAACCAGCAAAGGCATAACGGATTGTTTCCTCATAAGAACATGTTTTTTTTTACTTAACTATCAGTAGAGTTAGAGAGTGAGAGAGTGAGAGGGTGAGTGAATGAGTAAGTTAGTCTTTTAATGTCGTCCAATATCAGCAGCAAGGATATATCGTGTGCGGGTCACAAGGTTAATGTCTGACAATGTAGCATGATGTCACACATAGACAGTACAACAAAACCGGGACTCCATTCTTAGCCGATCACATCGTACACGCACAATAATCCCCGTTAATTTGTAAACATTTCCAATAACGTGAACTGTTGGAATAGCGAGGTGTTTAAACATTCCCGTTTATCTCTCTATTTGCCTCCTACAATTTATTTTGAAAATAACGAAATCCTAAATCAGATGATCCTTCTAATAACAGAAGTTCGAGTATAGATCTGCTCTAAAAACAGCACAAAACACAAAAACGGACAAAGGTGCCAAAACATTCTGGTATCACAAACCTACGCGTGTACGTGGTGAGTTTGTTTTTACGGCACGTCAGCACGGTAACGGCTATGTTGTGTACTTGGTAATTCACAAGTGCCCCAGCCCAGTCACTCTCCCCGCACTTTTCTTTGCCGTCGCTGACATCAGTGACAACCTCAGCTTCCTCTTCAGGCAGGGGGACGCTGTGGTCTAGGGGTAGAACATCGTCTTCCGACGCAAAAGGTCACGAGTTCGAATTGTGGCTGCTGCGTTCCCTACTGGTTGGGTCGGTGTCAGTATAATGTGACCGGCTGAGACAGGAGTCATGGTATCCCCGCCCTGCCTCGTGTGTGGCAGCACATAAAATTGTCAGACGTCCGTCTTGGGGCCCGTCCACAATATAGCCTATATAGCGCTGCTGTTTAAACCAACCCCAACCAACCAACCAACCTCTTCAGGCACCCAGCTCTTGTTCTATTATCGAAGTAAACAAAACTGTATAAATCAATGTTACTTGTTAGACTGTAGACAGCGACGCCTATGCTTAGTACTGTTTTATAATCTATATAATTCAATAAAACAACACCGTTAACTTTTATTCCCTTTCATCGCCCTCTCACATAACTCTTAATGTTAATTTAGTTTAGGTGGTAGGCTACATCTTGCTTATGGTAAAACAACAGGAACAAGGAGAAAACATTATAACTATGGTATATGTAAAAGATATTTGATCTAGATTTAGATAAAGTCCGTCGCCTCCGTCCTCACCCAAAACACTGACATTGTTGTTCGAAAAATCATGGTAAAATGATGGGAGCCACTTTTAATTTTCCCTTTTTAATAAAATCCTCTTTGGGTCTTGTTTTGGGAATAACGAGAGGCCTTGATATCACGAGAGTTACGGTATAAAGCAATACAAGAGATCTCGTTATGGACCGGGGACCTCCTGTAACAAGACCAACGCTCTACTACGAGCGCCAGTTGGGCCGACTCACGATCAGTGGAGGTAAGCGTACATAACTGGGGTCCATATGACCTCTCAGGTGGAGGCGAATGTATCACTCCTACAGACATCTTTGAGGCAAAATGTAAGAATTATGTTTTGCCACACGCTTGTTGAAACTCGGTCCAGCATCACTCACATCTCCAGTAGATAAAAATCATTCAGGATTTGTTCCGATGTCCTCCCCATTCATGCAAACCTGGTAGCAACAATCCGAAATGTCGCTGCTGTCAGTAAACGCTTGGCTTTTATCGTCAATAGGAGACTGCGACTGTAAGCGGGAAATTCGTGTAGTAATCGATACTAGTTATTCAGCCATTCACCGGGAAAGTCATATGGTAGTCGATACTAGTCATTCAGAAATTCACCGTGACATTCCTATGATAGTCTATACTGATCACCCAGTCAATCACCGTCGTAATCGGCTTCAATCATTCTTTTAGTTTCCACAAAGTGTGTAGTTATCGCCGGCTGAAGTTCAAAAAGAGAGCTATCTTTTACTTTTTTCTATCTGGTATAACTTTTTTAAAGGAAAGCAGGAAATGCAGGCGAGCTTAAGTCTTTGTTACTGTAGTCAGTTGTGGGAATTACACAGCCTGGAAATGTGTATAGAGCGGGAGCATGGGGAGCCATCGAGCCAGAGGAAACATTACACTCGGCCTCAGGTAAATAGCATGGATGGATCCTGCCTATCCCGCTAGAAAGAAAGTATAAAGGTTAGGAATGGAAAAATACTAGACAGTCAGAAAATAATCAAGGGAAACCAAAGTTGGGGGGATATGCCTTTGCGAACGAAAGAGAAATGAAGAAAGACACATGCAGAGAAACAGATAGAGAAAGAAAGGGGGGTAGGGGAGGATTAAATAGCAAGAGATAGAAATATTAAAAGAAAGAGAGAGAGAGAGAGAGAGAGAGAGAGAGAGAGAGAGAGAGAGAGAAAGAGACGGGGGTAGAAAAAAAAGAAAGACGGAGAGAGAGAGAGAGAGAGAGAGAGAGAGAGAGAGAGAGAGAGAGAGAGAGAGAGAGAGAGAGAGAGAGAGAAAGAGAGAGAGATGGAAGAGGGAGGGAAGTGGAGGAGAAAGTGAAAGGGCACCAGTTTGTGCAGGTGCAGCAGATGGAGACCAGGAAATCTTCAATGTGTTTGACTCGGGGCCGCCAGATGGTCTGCTTAACTCACAAAGAATAATAACTCATACTTTAAAAAAATATCTAGCAAGCTTGGCATACATTCTAGCCACTGTAAAAGCCGTGAGGACAAACTTGCTAAGAATAAGATCCTTTTCACAGCATGAGTGTATAAAGTGGCTCATAATCAATTAAATCTCTGTGGACCCATTAAGTAATTTCCTGACAACACTAGTAACTAAAACGATTTAGTGTGGGAGAAAAACAACGAACTATTTATATGGACCGAAAACAACGATTGCTATAAATGAAAATCGGTGCTGTTGCTGTACTAGTCCTAGAATTAGTAGCTAGGAGATTCACATAAGAAAAACGTTGCCTACTTGAAAACAGAGGTTAGTTTAAACTTTTTTCAAAAACAATTTTTGTCATACATTTTGACCTTTAAAGAAGTATCAATTGGAAATGCGGTTTTTCTTCCGCTTCCGAAACTTTTTTAAAATTAATATCTAGCACAAATGTATCCCAAGACTTCGATAGACTTGATCAGGGTTTATCATACATAGGAGTAAACAATAAACTGGGATGCCTCTTCAACCAATGAACGGAAACCACTGTAAGTCACTGTAAAGTTTATAATGTGTCAGCCAACCCTGTGACGCAGCAGCATATAATCATTACAGTCAACCACACACAATTCACTTTGGGAATATGCTACATATTCCTTGGAAAATAAAGAGAAAGGGACCTAGAGGATCAATTACGGTGGCCAATAGAAATGAAAATCAGTGTATCAGAGTCCAATATAAACGGAGGGCACTGTATAATTACGAGTAAAATGTTGGAGATGTACCTATGGTATGAGGGAAGCCAATCACACTTTCAAATATTGATAATAACTTTTTTAAACATAGCGGTGTTCTCGTGGTTTCATAGATATATATAATACAATGTATTATATCGCTAAAATCGTTCAATTTCATACCGCCCTGATCAAATGGTCTAGAGATTGTGTAGCGTGTAAATTTCAGTACATTTATCAGGACAACAAAACAGGGCGAAAGGGCGTGAAAAGTTCTCATTTTACCGAATTCCAGCTGGATCTAAACAGCTAACCAATAGTTTCCTGGCTTAGGCTTTCCGAAAAGTTCTCCACTGAGATTCAAATCTATGGCTTCCTGATCCTCAATCAAGATCGCCACGAACTCAGCCATGTGCCGCCCAATATGTTTTCCACAAGAGACTGATTGGTTCTGTCAGGGTAGGCCTACTCGTTATCTCTCTAGTTAAAAGAGTGATTGACTGAAACAGTATAAGTGTGATGTATCCATCAATTCTCAGTATAACTATATTGACTGGGCTGTGTCTGTCACAAACTCACTTGATCTCAAGCAGTTTGGGTTCAAGGGTATCTTTTTCTACTCTCCCACTCACGGTAATTCTTTAAAAAAAACTCAGAAGTAAACTGGCACTTTTAATACGTTGAGGTAGAGTTGTTATATTTTTATTAGCGCAGCGCATGGCCCTTTTCCAAAGTAATTCAACCCCGATGGAAATCGCAAGGATGAATTATCTGTCCGTTATTTCATCTACTGAAAAAGTGGAAGTCAATTTGATTTAGTTCATTAATTAAATTTCATTATGCTGCCGTGTCATTACTACTATGAGAGGTGTATGATAGAACCTGAGGATTGTATAACATCTAGCAGCAAAAGAACAATGACGTGAGAGGCCACGATAAAAGTAAAATGTATTACTACACACACCACATCACACTGCCAATGGTTAGTTACGACTATAATTTTAGTTTTTCCATTCTAAACAGTTTTAATGAAAGAACGCCCGGGACCACCTAGAATGACGGGCTGAGTTTATGCACAGAACCACCTAGATCTAACTAATGAAATAACTAATTTGATTTGAAAATGAAATAAGCCGATGAGAGTTTCATTATCAGCTCGATGTGTAAATACAATGCAGCGGTACATCGATGATGACCATGTAAAAAGTTAGTGTGAAGTTTACGATTGGGGCAATAGAGCGGCGTGACAATGTTCGATAGCTTTGTGGTATGCTTATTTCTCATACTTTGCTGACCTCTTCAGAGCTGCTTTCATAAAACTGTGATCAAAATATGTAAAGCACAGCAATAGTCCTGGATCCTGGGTACAAAGTCACACAATCGACATTATATAATAATCAATGGCGTGAGCGTATGGATGGTACAACTCAGACGCACATACGCTATGAACCAGCAACATCTCTTTTTATCATTTTCATCCTCAATGTGTTTGATGAATAATTATTATAAAATTGAAATCTGGTACGACACTCCTAAAAGATCTTTCAATCACGATGGTTGTCGCAGGTGTTGACTGCATACCCATGCATTCCATTCACGTATTCCCTGAACATTTAATGAAGATCCGAGTTTGCGCAGTGACGGTACGCTGTCCGCTTATCCCAGCAAAGCAAAGACAGACACGCCACTTCTTGTTTTTTGTTGGGTTGGTTTAACGTCCAACAGCAGCACTATATAGGCTGTACTGTGGACGGGTCCCAAGACGGACGTCTGACGGGCCCCAGAGACAGGACGTCTGACAATTGATGTGCTGCCACACACGAGACAGGGCGGGGATACCACGACTCCTGTCTCAGCCGGTCACATTATACTGACACCGACCCAACCAGTAGGGAACGCACCAGCCAGGATTCGAACTCGGGACCTTTTGCGTCGGAAGCCGATGTTCTACCCCTAGACCACCGCGCCCCCACAGCACACGCCACCGCACCTGTTGTATCGACCAGCTGACCGGAGCACGCAGCTCATGATGCTCACAACGCTGATTTCAATAACCGCTCACACTATTACAAAAATACGCTCAAATTTTGCGCACCTGTACCACTGCCCTATTCTTTTTCAAAATGAAGGTTTGCAATCTTCAATAAACGTTTTGTTCTTGATAAAGAGAATCTAGGTATTAAAAAAAATGATTTTGGAGGTCTTGTTTTGTCCGTTATTTCTTCTGGTTGTAAGGAGGTTTGTATATATACAGACACACAGTAATGGTCTGCCCGGAGTGGAGAAAATAAGTTCACAGTGTTCAAAAGACGAAATTTTTGAAGTAAGGGAGGTTGAAGGTTGAGAGGATACGTTGGTGCTGTCTGTGTAGATGATGGCGGTGCATCCCTCTGATCCAGATCTCCTCGAGACGGATGCGACATTAAAACCAGCGCGTTTCATTTCTGAAATGAGCGGTTCATCTCCCAAAGGTTTCAGCCTTTAAAAAAATCACACCAGCTTTGGCGCTAGAATGAAAACATGGATTTTAAAAGTTTTGTTTCTGCACGATTAAGAATTCAAATAAAGAAGGTTTGAAGTTGAAGAGTTTTCTTGCGTGCTGATACTTGTAGGGCACAGAGACACTGCGTTGGAATCGCGCGCCCCGGGTGCGATGTGTTTTGTCTTTTGTTTTTTTTACATAACGACGAGTTAGTAGTTAGAACATATATATGTCTTTGTTTTCTTGTCCCACCTCTTTTGTCTCTACTACTTCAGGGACTTTGTTGATGTTTACGATAAAAACCGTCTCGGCGAGATCGTTCGAGCGGAGAAAACTATAGTTGGCTCGACACACACTCTATGAAGCTTAAAAATACAGGCGCATCGTCCTTGTGACAAATAGTTGCTAGAGTAATTTAAGCCTAACATGGCGTCAGTATAAACTGTGCTCACGGGTAAAATTCAATTATTCCAGAGCTTTTTGGTTATGAAATGTTGAAGAAAATATCACACTTAGAACTATGACTGTAAAGCAGAACAGCCTGGCTGTCTGGTTATAAAATACGCCGACGATACGACGGTTACTGGCCTAATCAAAAACGCAGATGAACACGCATATCGTAGCCAAATAGACACCATCGTGAGCTGGTGTAACCAGAACAACTTACAGCTGAATGTATCAAAGACAAAGGAAATGATCATAGATTTCAGGAGAAACGAACCCCCACCCCCACCCTTGGTTATACAGGGATCAAATGTAGAACAAGTATACGATTTCAAGTTTCTTGGCACTGTCCTATCCAATACTTTAACATGGGATATTAACTGCAATGATATCCTTAAGAAAGCAAGACAGAGAATGTATTTTCTTAGAAAACTGAAGTCTTACGGGGTAAATAAAATGATATTGACTAATTTCTATAGGGCTATTATTGAAAGTATATTGACAAGATCTATTGGAGTTTGGTTCGATAGGCTACCTCTAGTTAATTTACACAAGCTAGAATCAATTGTCAAAAATGCAGAAAAAATTATTGGCTCCGACCTTAAGTCGTTAGAAATATTATACCAAGAGCGCTTGACAAGTAAAATCACTAACATTATGAAGGATAAATCTCACCCCTCGAGACATTATTTTGAATTCCTTCCACATGGCCGTCGCCTTCGAGCATTTAGAGGTAGCAGTAGATTTGTTAACAGCTGTTTCCCTCAAGCAGTTAAACTGTTTAATAACACAAGACAGAAACGTCTTATCAGACCATAATTGTAATATTGTGTTTTTTTAGATCTATTATAAATTATTTACTGTAGGGTAAAGAGCACATGTAGTGACTTAATACTCAATAGAAATCAAGATAAAATAATTTTGATAAGATTAATGACAGGGTGGCTAAACAACAACAACAACAACAACAACAACAACAACAACAACAACAACAACAACAACAACAACAACAACAACAACAACAACAACAACAACAACAACAACAACAACAACAACAACAACAACAACAACAACAACAACAACAACAACAACAACAACAACAACAACAACAACATTAAAAAGCTGTATAACTTAATGCTATTTTCACAATGTACATTTATACAATAGTGTTCGTTTATATGTTAGCATTTATAAACATTCTTTCTTATGCTGTATAAGATTAAAAGCGCTGGTGATTACTCGTAAAGATAATGTAACTAGTTTTAAAGCGTAGTCTGTGTATAATTCTATCAATATTCATTGTGGTCTCTCACTATTATTGCATTGTAATTTCTTTAGAAGATGTCACATTCAACATTATATATTTTCGATGTAACACACATTGACTGAATAAATTTGAATTTAATTGAATTGAATATCTTATCTTATCTTATCTTATCTTATCCTATTTTATCTTATCTTATTTTGAGTTGCACAGAATAATTTTATCCATCCCTCTTATTTGAAGAGTTAACTTGAATAAAGTTTTGACTATCTTCTTTGTTTTTTGATATGATGAAAGGTCTCTTTCTAAGTTTTATTTATAAGGGTTTATATAACATTATGTGAGGGACTGGGAATGTAATGAGAAGCGCACTGGTCCGAGAACGGAACCTGGAGGACATCAATTTTCATGATTTGGGGTCCGATTTTTTTAAAAGTACTTATCACTTAACACTTATTTTTACTGCAGATAAACAATCAAGAAGTAAACCATTTTAAAACGGTATCATGCCTACCAAAAGATGCTGATTCACATAAAAAAAATGGTATGATCAACCGTGTCAACTGCCGTAAATAAATCAAGGATTAAAAGAACTCACACTTAGTTTCCTTTCATCACTAGCAAAGTAAAGAATATTTCTAATCTCATCGTCTATTTTCTTCTCCCCACATTAGTCCAGATGGAAAAGACGAATGGAAAAATCTGTTTTTTCCACGTACCAATTTGCATGTAATGATAATTATGTCCATATTCCTTCTTTACTTTTATTGCCTTAAGCATTATTCTCTATCTGGTATAAACTTATAATCGACGAGTTGCTTATGTTTTGAATGTGGGCATTTGCTTGGTTACGTACGATTTGTTTAAAGCAAGCTTAAAAGATGATAAGGAAAGAACGGCTCTCGCAGGGGAGGGAAGAGAGTAAAATAAGCCTTGCGTTTACAGAGCCAACATTAAAACGGAGACCATAGGACACAGGAAAACTGAGTTGGCGTCCAAAAACTACATGTATTCTACGCCATAGTAAAATTAATGATTATCTGTCGTTTAAATAAAAAGGAATTCTTCAATGACCCGCCTGTTGATGTTGTTGAGTTGGTTTAACGTCCAACATCAGCAATATATATGATATATTGTGGACGGACCCCAAGACCTACGTCTGACACTTTTATTTGCTGCCACACACGAGACAATGCGGGGATACCATGACTCCTCTCTTAGCCGATCACATTAAAATGACACTGACCCAACCAGTAGGGAGCGCAATCGCCAGGGCTCGAACCCGGACCTTTTGCGTCGGAAGCCGATGTCCTACCACAGGGCCATCGCGCAATGACCCGCCATCACTTTGATACAGTTCTTTTATTCAAGTACCGGGTCTAGAGCAAACAGAGGTGATCATGGCACGCCACTCATCTCTTTGTTCAGACAACTTAAAAAAGTCGAAATTCCTGCTGTCTTTATTGGTTGCCCATCTGTTTAGCTTATCTTAATAGGCTATTCTTTGTATAACTTTACTCCTTTTACCATTATTTTTCCAGGTTGGGCTTTATGGTTTATACTGTTGTGACGAATTAGATGTCGTATAAATTCAGTTTGTCTTTTTCTTATAGTTTTTATCAAATATCTTTCTACTCTAGCCTCATCTGGGACATCTTCCTTAAAACGAAACGAAACAAGACTGTTCACAAAGGTATGATTATGCTATTCGTTCTCATTGCGGCAATCACAATGCTTGTGTTGTCTTAAAGTCGTGTAGGAGGAACGTTTTTGTGCGAAGCCTCAGGGATGTAAATCTAGGTCTGCAAGAAAACTTGTCCAAATACAATTTATCATCATCAGCAGATTTTTTCCAATTCATCGCACCATTTGAATTACTCAGAGAAGGAACAAAAACTCCATTTTCTGAGGATGGGTGTTTCCCAATGGCAGGAAATTATTGTCAGGATAATACATTGTAGTGTAGGCGTCGTTTTCTTTCGGAGTTTTTTAAATTGATTAGTGTATATTTGTTTACGTGAAACGTCGATTCAGTTGACTTGAGAGATAGGATTTCTACATGGTTAACTTTGATCGATGTAGGGGGGCGAACGGGCAGAATTGACAACGCGTCGGTCTTCCAGTTGTGAGGTTCCCGGTTCAAAACCCACGATCGAAAAAAAATTCATTAATTTCTTCGATTCCGTCCGCTACTGGTTTGTTCGGTGTCAGTAATAATATTATGTAGCCGAATGAGACAGGAATCCTGGTGTATCTGTATTTTATCGGCTTTCTACACAGGAGGTCTCTGGTTCGAGCCCCGCTTTGGTGACTTTGTGTCCTAGTAGTTGGATGGGTGCCAGCTTAATGTGACTGGTTGAGACAAAGTTATGGTATCCCCGCACTGCCATGTGTGTAAACTTATTAGACGTTATTATTAAAACCTCTCCTAGATATGGCCTTTATAGTGTCGACGTTGACGCTAAGCAACAACGCAGTTAACTTACCACTTATCCCTGCAATATCTCTCTGTGGCAGCACGTAAAATTGTCAGACGTTTGTCTTTGAACCCCTACACCATTATACTATAATATAGCATTGATGCTGACGCTGGACGTAAAAGAAACAACAGAACAATAACTCACTCACTAATGCACGCAATCATGTAGGCGGTGTTCTACATACTTTCTTTTTAAATTCTTTTGTTTTAATTATTTAGCGCAGGTCTGTTTATGTCTCAGTCAACTAGAGAGGTTTTTTTCCTTGGTCAACTTTGTTCGATAACAGCCTTGAAGTAATTCAATTTAATTTAAGCATTAAAAAGCTTGAGGTTTCCCTCCATACTCATCATTATAAGATGCCTTGCAATACTCACGAGGTTAACGGATGACATATTCGAACCCTTTAAGGAATAAATTGAGTTGGTTAAACATCCAACGCCAGCATTATAAAGACTGTATTGTGGATGGGCTCCAAGACTGACGTCTGAGAATTTTATGAGCTAACCAGTTACAGGGAACGAAATTAGACAAAAACAGTCTGCCGGTCGTGGGATTCGAACCGCGGACCTCCCCATCTAAAGACCAACGCTCTATCACTTGAGCCAGTTCGTCCCCTTTTTCGGTCAAGAGGTCCGTAATGCTATGACAGTGTTATGATTCGTTGCAGGTGCATATTCTCTTATATATCATCTTCGTTTTCGATGTGGGGACTGCTGTTGCAAAGCCTCTATTGTGAAATGGGAAAGCGCTAGAGCGTGTGGTTATCATATTAATAATAATAAAATATCATTAAACGTCCAGGCTTCCCCCTAATAATAATAACAGGTTCAGTCACCGAAGTAAACAAATAATGATTATTATTTTGCATTAAGAGCAAGATGAAATTTTGATGTAAAATCGAACAACAAGATACAGTGAGGCCTGTATACATTGTTATTTGCGCAGTTGGAACTTGCTGTAAAAGAACAAAAAAAAAACACCAGATCATCATCCTGTTCTTATCCTGTTAAGATGTCAAAACGATAGAGCGCTGATCTTCGTTTTGAGGGGGTTCCGGTTCCATACTACGATCGAGTACCCTACTGAATTTTTCTCTTACTAGTTACTATCATGTGATCCTGTGAAATAGGAGACCAGGCATCCCAACATTATCTCTGAGTGGCATAACCTAAAATTATCAGACGTAAATCTTGGGACCTGTCCAAATACATAGCCTGCTGCTGACACTTGAAACAAACAACAAACTCAATTGCTTCACAGTCCTCAGTGCTCAGTCAATTTCAACACATAGTACAATGTCCTACTTCTCTCGGTCTTCAATTACTGAATCAGCGCCTCGCTCCCTACTGGTTGGGTCGGTGTCATTTTAATGTGATCGCCTGAGACAGGAATTGTTGTATCCCCGCCCTGTCTCGTGTGAGCAGCACATACAGTTGTCAGACGTCAGTCTTGGGGCTCGTCTACAATATAGCCGATATAGTGCTGATGTTGGACGTTAAACCAATTCAACCACAATATATTCCTGCAATGCGGTTTTTTGTTGTGCCAGACAGTGGGACAAAATAGCATTCAATCTGTACGTTAAGAAACCATCTAAACCACCATTCCCCCTCTTTATTAGAAATGAGTTCACCTCTTCATGGAAACACTAGTCCTGTCTAGATCTATGCTAGCTTCGTGTTGGACGGTTCAAAAAGTGTGTATCTTCTTTAATTACTCTGATAAGTAGAAGGTCATGTTTATTATCAACATACATGGTATCCTATAACCTTGCCTAATTTCATTGATTTTAACAAGTCTAGTAACGTGGACTTGATTGATACAGTTTTGTAGACAGTGCATTTAACAAATTGCCAAATTTGAATAAGAATACTAAAGACGTAAAATATTCTTCGTCACATTAAAAGATGGGACACGTTTTTTTTCTTTCTTTTTTCTTTAATGATAATAATAATAATATAATAATAATAATAATACAAATATTAAAAATTATTACACAAACTACCATACAAATAAACTGAAAAGTTCGAATGATTTTTTGCCATAGACAGCATTGTTTAGGGGAAACTCTAGCTCTTGACTGGAAGCCAAGAGAAGATATGACATGGTTGTGAGGAGGATATTGAAAATGTCTTGGGGGGGAAAAGAAGGGGATTCAGAGACTTGAGCTTCAGGCCGGATATGAGATTTCCGGGTTTAAACAATCACAGGAGACATGACACACTTGGCGCTGTCCTAACGCCTAAATGTCAGCTTGAAACGGGAACTTTTCTTCTTTGGGGGTGAGAATGTCAATTTTTGTTGTATAGAATAATTTCGAATTCGAAATTTAAATCCCGAAGTCTTAAAGAAACACTCCTATAAAATGTTAAGATTGGCTAATTAATTTTTGTTTTTATTTTGTCGTTTTTTTTTTCATAATATCCATGAGAAAGTTAGATTTAGTTTTTAAATGGGAAATTTTAGTAAAATTCTTGCACATTGTTGAAATATAATCATTAAACGGCAATAAAATCCGGGAGCGGGATTCGAACCGAACGAGTTTTTATTCGTGCATTGAATGCGGACGCTTTTACTCCAACGCTATCAAGCTCCAAAATCTCTATCCTTAAACATGGGATGAAACTAGTGCGAATTCCGATCTGATCTAAGCAAAATCCAGTAAATATCATAGATAAACATTGCCGTCACGATAAAGCAGTCGCCAACTTTTAACGGGAAATTCCTCAAAAAGGGTATTTCAATACACAAAACGTTTCGGCTTATTGAGCCTTCGTCAGTATCTATTTAACATATAAAAAGTTTTAGCTTAATTGAACTTTCCTGAGCTACCTATCATAGCGCTCAAGGAGGGCAATGCTAATGAGAAGTGACACTTCCAAGGCAACGCTCGTCAGGTCACAAAGTCCCACAATTTTTGTGCTGTTTCAATCACCAAGAGTTATCCCGCATAGGAAGTAAAGGTTTTAAACCATGCCGGAACCAATTTCGTTTTGAGCATAACCGTACACTTACTTTTACCCCTTACGAGGAGGTAAGAGGGAACAAGGTTGTCTTATAAAATTTTCATTAATTTGCTTGACGTAGATATCCTGGCTACTGTTGTCATGTTAACTTTTTGAACAAAAATAACACGTTTAGTTCATTTTTTCGCCTTAACTGCCCACTGTCAAGAAACAATAAACTCTGTCCTATTCTCTATTAAATTAATTTGTCCGGTTTTCGTCCCTTACTGTTTGAGTCGGCGTCAGTATAACGTGACTTACTGAGACAGGAGTCATGATATCCCCGCACTGTCTCTGTGTGGTAATACGTAAAACTGACAGATGTTAGTTTTTGGAGTTGTTTATACATTATGGTGCTGACGTTGGACGCTAAGCAACAAAAACGCAAATCCTCTCTCTCTCTCTCTCACTCTCTCTCTCTCACTCACTCTCTCTCTCTTTTCTCTCTCTCTCTCTCTCCAAATGCTATGGTTTAAGAATCTATCTACTGGACCCGATGATTCCATGTTGTCTAACCTCTGACCAATGTAGTTCGTTTTGTCGATTCTATTGCACTTTTACAAAGAGTAAAGAGCTTTCCCACTTGCTTGAAACCAATTTCCTTTTGACCTTAACCTTACACTAATCCCCCCCCCCCCCCCAAAGGAGGGAACAGGAAACAAGATTGTCTCATTAGAACTTCATTTACTTGAAGTAGGTCTCTTGGGCGCTTCTGTCATTTTTACTTTTAAAAAGACTACGTTTAAGCCGTTTTCTCGCGTTTACCGTTCACTGTCAAGAAACACTAATTGTGCTGCTGTCATTTTTACTTCTAAAACGACTACGTTTAAGCCGTTTTCTCGCTTTTACCGTCCACTTTCAAGAAACACTCATTTTAAGAAGTTGATTAGAGCGACTCACTTCAGTCAAGACTAATAATCTTTGTACAGTGTTTTCTGCATCCCAAGGACCTTAAACAACGGGGGTTATGCGCGAGTGGCGCATATGGTAGAGCTCTGGTCTCACAGTTGGGAGGTCCCTGGTTCGAATCACATCTTGTCTGATCTCTTCTTATCTTATAGTTCAAATTGTATGTGTCCGAATTCGTTCCCTAATGGTTGGTCGGTTTCAGTATAGTGTGATCGGCTGAGACAAAAGTCATGGTATCCCGGCAACTTGCAATAATTAAATGAAAGACAAAATCAGTCTTGTTTTATTAAAAGAGACACACATTTCAGTCTTGATTTATTGAATGAGACACAACCATAAGTCTTTTTTATTGAAGGACAGAAAAATCAGTCCTGATTATTTGTAGGAGAGACATAATAATTATTAGTCTTGATGTATTGAAGAAGAGAAAAATATTAGTACTGACATACTGAATTATTGACAAACATAAGTTGTTTTTTATATTAATAAAGAAAAATACACTGAGTTCGGAATCTGAGTTAACATCACCGTTGCGCTTACGGCCATAAATCCTGTAGTATCAGCTCCAGTGGTAAACCATTAAAGTGTCGGCCGAGTAGGGGTTAAGGGCCTTCCAAGCTGTCTTTGACATGCGGCGACAGGTCTCGGGAGGGTGCTCTGTCATTAACATGTCAATTAGCCCGGGTCCAGCTCAGGCCTCGTCAAGTTTGTACTAGTTAAACCACACCTAGGTCTTGGCTATGAACACAGCGCAGAGGTGGTATTTTAAACATTGTCAAGATTGTCAGATCGGAATTAATAATAATGATGATGATGATGATGATAATAATAATAATAATAATAATAATAATAATAATAATAATAATAATAATAATAATAA
>RQTK01000011.1:177751-189514 GCA_003991915.1 Elysia chlorotica
AGTAGTAGTAGTAGTAGTAGTAGTAGTAGTAGTAGTAGTAGTAGTAGTAGTAGTAGTAGTAGTAGTAGTAGTAGTTGCTGTAGTGGTACTACAATTATTAACAGACAGTAACAGTTATAACAGTAAATTTAAGAACACCTGATCTACCATTTAACATAATTCTTGCTTTAGATAACCTAGCGTTTTCTTTTAATTTCCTCCCATGTGGGACTGTCAACGTGCCTCCATCGCTCGGTGATTTACTATTAATTTTAGTCCTCTTTGCATCCCCACCATCAAAACTTTTCTCCATTTTCTATTTTAGCATCTTTTGTAATTACTAAATTAATTATCTATCTATCTATCTATCTATCTATCTTTCTATCTATTTATCTATGTCTTTTTTATGTCTTTCTGTCCGTCTCTCTGTCTCTTTTTGTCGGTCTGTCTGTCTCTCCCAATCTCTACTCCCCCCCTCTCTCTCTCTCTCTCTCTCTCTCTCTCTCTTTCTTTCTCTCTCTCTCTTCCCCTCACTCCTAATGGTATGCAACACAGCAGTGTTCCCGCTCCAGAGAAAGTCATAATTACTCTGTTGTCCCTGGTCCGAGGGCATTGCACAGACCCCTGGTCCCAGTGGAGTTCGGAAATTCCCCATGAATCTGATGCGGTGCCTGTCTTTTCATTATCCGCTCCATCCCTCTCGGCTCTCAGCGTGTTTAAAGCGTAAAAAACAGAGATTATCGGGCTTTTCCGTTCACGAAAATGTTTCTTTCAGTGCAATAGACACCCACTCTGTCAGATTTTTCCCCTCAAGAATAAATATCTCCTTAGCTTTGGGGTTAGCCTATTTAGGTGACACTTCGAGGGCATAACTTGGGATTTTGTGCGGATTAGTGGATTTAGTGCAGTTCCAGGCATGTATTGAACAAGATGTTTAAATGAAGCAGTGCAAATAGAACTGTTTATGTACATGCAACGATATCAGTGATAGAATAAGGTCCTAAGTTGAGTTAAGTTGAATTGAGTTGGATGCTTAACGTCCTACATCAGCACTATATTATTTATATTATGGACAAGACCGACGTTGGACAATTTCATGTGCTTCCACACACGAGACACGCCGAGGAGAAATAGACTCCTGTTTCAGACGATCACTTGACGCTGATCCAACCAGTACGGGATAATATCGACCATATAAAAGTTTGACCAATCGCGGGTTTCGAAACGCGGGCATCCCGATCTGGCAACCAATGCTCTACCACTTGAACTGTGGTTTTTTTTTTTACAGTCACTGCTGTAAGTGGAGGCATTGCTCGTTATCTTCATACATTTTCTGCTGTAGATAGAGAAATGGCGGTGCCTTTGATCTGACGGGATTATAACTGCTTGCTCCATTTTGTAAAAGACAACACACTCACACACACAAAAAATTCAGTCTGATCAGAAAGTTGGTCTGGTATCTCGAGAAACCAGAATCAATGGAATTAGTCGGCCCTGATACCAACTGGGAAATCGATAATGGCGCCTCGGTGACAGCATGCCAGGAGATCTTGCGCACAGAGATGCAGTCAGGTGTCTTGATCAATGGATTTTCCCGCTACGATGCTCTTCTGTGAAGTCTTTAGGGTGACCGTATGAGGAGGTTATAGACCTCGTCGTAGAGGATCTTTCTTGACACACAAGGACTTATGCGACTTGAAATAAGAGGAGGGTTTTTGGTTTCTACGACCACAGGTTACTGACCCCTCTGTCTGCAGGTTCGCAACCTGAAATAAGAAACCTCCTTGCGAAGATAGAAGAGATGGAATTTGTTTTGGGTTACGCTCGGGTATCCGAATTATTTTTTAAAAGAGATTTCAAGTCTTCATTATTTGAAGCTCATCGTAACTTTAGACATGGCATTATTATTATTATTATTCAGGACTCACGGCGACATAATTTTCGAAAAATGTACCTGAAGGGGAAAAGTAGTCTGCTATTCGTAATTATGAACATCGTTTTGATTATTATTATTATTGACACTGACATTCTTTCACACAGAGACAAAGTTGGGATTACCATGAATCTATATCAACAGATCACATTAAACTGACACTGCCCCAACCAGTAGGGGACGAACCCGCCAGAGCGGAGTTCGAACCACGAACCTCCTGCGTGGAAGGCCGATGTTCTACCACAGCCGTTTTTTTACGTGTAGCAACAAAATCTCGCAGTCTATGCAAACGATTGGTATTTTTTTTATATGCCGCAACCATTTTTGTTGTTGTAGAAAAGGATGGCAAAATGATGAAAAAAATACAGATCTTTCCGTGGTAAAGAAATTGGGTGCCCCATATATACACTGTGAATTTAAACCCCGTCCGTATCATCTGCAT
The DNA here is from genome assembly GCA_003991915.1 of Elysia chlorotica. Lineage (NCBI taxonomy): Eukaryota > Metazoa > Mollusca > Gastropoda > Plakobranchidae > Elysia > Elysia chlorotica. Next base: position 180,106 of record RQTK01000011.1, read on the forward strand.
GTTCATGTATTTTCGCCTTTCATCCTATCGTTTAATCACAAGTTAGACCTTTCTTCCTCTTCCCCTTGTCTACTTATATATTATGTGTCTGTTACTTTCAATTTACAGGCTAACTTCGACCGACCCAACCTCTATTATTATTAGGGTGCCGTGTTTGTTACTTGTTTATAATTTTTCTTTCATTCTAATACTCATGCTTAGTTAATCAATATCCGTGCGGCCTTGGTTAGTAAATGCACTGGACTGAGTTAACAGAAATTTTTAATCATATAAATGATCAGACTATCATGGAAACGTTGTCGAGAAAACATCAGACGCAATGAAAAGGGATGCTTGTTTTGTTTACATTTCGAAAACAGAATTGCTCCAATTAATGATTCAAAAGACAGTTTTATTTACACAATGATTGGGTCTGATGGCACAGTTTGTAAAATGGGAGATCGGAGGTTTGAGTTGGTTTAACGTCCAACGTCAGCACTATATAGACTATATTGTGGACGGGTCCCAAGACTGATGTCTGACGATTTTATGTACTGCCACACACGAGACAGGGCGAGGATACCATGACTCGTGTCTCATCTGATCACTTTATACTTTGGTCGGTGTGAGTATGACGTGCCCTGGTGAGACAGAAGCCCTGGTATCCCCACTCATCTCGCTGTGGTATTAAACTATCAGACGTTAGACTTGGGACCTGTCGACACACATGATCCTCCATGGAAATCCAGGAGACGTTAAATTAGCAAAGAGCGTCTCTCCTGAAACAAAATCTTGCCATATCATTGTAACCACGCCCTCTCTTCATTCAAAACATAGAGAGCACACTTCAATGAAACTTTGCAAAAATAGTTATACGTTAGACTTGGGAGCCGGCACACACATGATCTCCCCTGCAAACCTACAAGACGATAAACTAGCAAAGAGCATCCCTCCTGAAACAAAATTTTGCCATATCAAGCCATATCATTGTAACCACGCCCTCTCTTCATTCAAAACATAGAGAGCACACTTCAATGAAATTTTGCATGATACAAAGCTGTCAAAGAAAGCCTTACAGGGAGTTTCAATTTGGTCTCTTTGTTTGTCAACGACCCGATTATTTACTCGGCAGAGTCGATGTTTGCGGTAAACAAATCCTCTTTCGTCTCGGTCCCGCCGATATGGGCCTAGGATCAAGACAGCACGAACCGAGTACCTGCTACAAGCGGGTACTGGTGATTCGGAGAGGTCGAGCTAAAGATCGTTTGAATCCAATGACAAATAACGAGCTTTGGACATTGCATAGAATAAAATTATGACGAAAACAATTTAAGGTGCGTGTACACGAAGCTATTTGAAGCTAGAATAACCGCTCCCAAAATAATATTCTGATGTTACAAAAGCAAATTTCAAGGGTAAATGTACTTCATTTAGTTTTTTTTTCCGATTTATGGGATAAATATTCATTTTTTATGTGAAAAATGAGAGTTCATCTTTTTTGTTCAGGTTGCTTTATTTGCTGTTCACTCCCTCTTTCTTGCCCCCTCTTTCTTGCCCCCTCTTACTTACCCCCTCTTTCTTGCCCCCTCTTACTTGCCCCCTCTTTCTTGCCCCCTCTTTCTTGCCCCCTCTTACTTGCCCCCTCTTTCTGCACTTCCAGAACAATCTTTCGTCACTTTGTTTACGAGATAAATATTGAGATTCCTCAATGTGAAAATGAGGTTCATTTTTTATTTGGTTTCTTTATTTGCTGTTCTTTGTTACTTTGTTTGACTAAATGAATACACCAAGGACGTATGAGAGAGAGAGAGAGAGAGAGAGAGAGAGAAGAGAGAGAGAGAGAGTGAGAGAGAGAAGAGAGGAAAGAGAAGAGCGAGGAAAAACAGCGTAGAAGGAACTATAAATTGAAAACACAAGAAGACGAAGACGAATGTAAAGAGAGAAATAGAGAGGGAAAAAAATTTGAAAGAGTCAATCAGACTTGGTAATAGGGGTGGACCTAACAATTATATCAATAGAAAACAGGAAACATAAAAGAAAAGCAGATGATCAGATCAATGAGCTCATTGAATCAATCCCAATTTACTTGCCAAACCTTTTTTTCTTTGGTTCAAAATAAATTATTCACTTCATACGCAAAAATTGTATTTACATAATTATCCTGGGGGAGAAAAAAAGACGATACTATAATACTTGACGAAACGAATAACTCACTTCCAGATGACTATGGTCAACTCAAGCGATTTTTTTCCTTTTATTTTTTTTCCTTGTTTTTGTTTACCGGTTAAGATATTTCTACTTCTACTTGCACGTCCACAATATAGCCTGTTTTTCTTGTTGTTGTTGTTGAGTTGGTTTAATGTCCAACATCAGCACTATATTGCGGATGGGCTCCAAGACTGACGCTGACAATTGTATGTACTGCCACACACGGGACAGGGCGGGGATTCAATGACTCTTGTCTCAGCCGATCACATCAAACTGACACCGACCCAACCAGTATGGAGCGAAATTGACAGGGCTTGAACCCGGACCTTTTGCGTCGGAAGCCGATGTTCTACCCCAGGGCCACCGCGCCGCCTAGCCCTATACACAGTGCTATTGTTGGGCGTTACTTAAGCAACAGGAAACTCTTTAATTTTAAACAAAGGATTGTCATGATGTACCATACTCTCCGAGCCACATAAGTCACCGCTATTCTAATTTTTTTTTTTTTGTATTTTCTGGAGAACGCTTTGTTTATTAGTTTGTTTCGTTGCTTCACGTCCAACGTTAGCATAACAATTTATTATGGGCTTTATTGTGGATTGACGTTTGATGATTTTACGTGCTGCCACACACGAAACAGAACGGGGATAACCAATCCTGTCTCAGCCGTTCACATTACACTCACACCGACCCAACCAGTAAGGGACGATAGCGGACAAACGATTTTTTTTTTTTTTTTACCGATTGTGGGTTAGGTCTGCCGCTTGAGCCAATTTGCGCCTTCTATTGAACAGTGTAACCTTCGGTTTATCTCATTATTTCTTCTCTGTCCACGTCAATAAATGGGTTAGGTCTGCCGCTTGAGCCAATTTGCGCCTTCTATTGAACAGTGTAACCTTCAGTTTATCTCATTATTTCTTCTCTGTCCACGTCAATAAGCCTTTAATTTTATCTTACTGGTTTTTTTTTTTAGTGCCTCGAGGTTTTTAGATGTATCCATCCGGCTTTTAAAAATATTTCTATCATTCTAACTTAAGAGAAATTATATCCTTTAATTCTATCCTTCCAACTTGCTTTCATGCTCTACACAATTAACTGGGCCATGTCTACTTCTTTAAAAGTGCCTCATCTCCCTCGATTTTAATCGTACATATTTTTTAAAAACAAATGCCACTACCTTAATCTCATTAATGTTAAGCTTCTCAGTACATAATGTAAACATTATTTTTTCAATTAAACTTATAATAAATTTGATATCAACCATGAGCTTTAATATTAAGTTTGTTGGCTATTAGATTTTATCTTCATCTCTGTATATTTTTTTATCCCTATTCCCCTCCTATTTTTTTTATCTCATTTTCTACTTCTCCTTCCACTTTCTCTACCTTTCCCTCATTCTCTCTCTCTCTCTCACCCTTAAATTTTATCTTACTGGGGTTTTTTTAGTGCCTCGAGGTTTTTAGATTTATTCATCCGGCTTTTTAAAATATTTTTATTACTCTAACTTAAAAGAAATTATATCCTTCAATTCTATCTTTCCAACTTTTTTCCATGCTCCATAAAATCAACTGAGCCATGTTCACTTTTTAAAAGTGCCCCATGCCCCTCGACTCTAATCGTCCATATTTTTTTTTAACAAACGCCACTACCTTAAGTTCATTAATGCTAACATTTTAAGCTTTAATCTATCTATCTATCTCTCTCTCTCTCTCTCTCTCTCTCTCTCTCTCTCTTTCTGTCTCACTCACTCTCGTAACCGCCATACATCTGCGTGTAACTAATAATCATGTCGTCTTATCTTCCTTTATAACAGCTTTCATGACGGCGGCAGTAGCTTTGTCGATGATTGTTCCAGTGGTTATGATAGCTCTAGGTGAGTTCACTGTATTAATTCCTTAAGCTTTAGCTTTAAGCTTCAGTCTATCCCTTCTTCGGACTTTAACTAAATTAGATCTGGGATCGTAAAGTATTAAACTGCAATAAGCTGCTACTCGTATTAGGCTATGAAATTAAGAAGGCTTACGATTAGTTGTAAGTCACCCCGTCGTTGCACTTTTGACGGGTTATTAAATCATCCCCAGCATTCATGAACGTTGGTGTAGCTTAGACTCGCTCTTAGCCTTCTTTATCTCGTATTCCTACGACAAGTTGTCAGCTACCGCGAATTTTGTACGTACAGTCCCATATCTAGCCCAAAACTAGATGCAGCTCGAACGACTCTACTTTAGAACAGATCTAGATTCTAGATTGCCATTGCAAGATTAAGTCATACATTTTTAAGCAAATTGTTTTCCAGCGTGCTATGTAGAAAAAAACACAATATTTATTTCTCTTCATACATGAAATTAAACTTAATTGAATAAATTTAGTCAATATCTGGCGGTGATTAAATGTGACTTAAACACAGAACTAAATCACGTTTTCTTTTAAAAAGTCAATGTCTCTAGAGACACTACTACTTTGGTGTCCGTGGTTTACCAGTTTCTCAACCGGTTCGTGTTCTATCCTAAGAGCGAACCCTTCTCTCTCTCTCTCTCTCTCTCTCTCTCTCTCTCTCTCTCTCTCTCTCTCTCTCTCTCTCTCTCTCTCTCTCTCTCTCTCTCCTCCTTTTTTACTCTCCGTCTTCATACAATATTCTTTGGGAAAACTAATCGAAGATAACTTTGGCTTCATTGATGACTCTATAGCGAAAGAGGTTCATAAGAGCTACAAAAGAAGTGAACGCGGAATGGACAAGATAATACATTGTAGAATTAAGACTCATTTTCAAATTTAATATTGAGCTATCGCTGAAAAAGTAAGACTTTCTAGCGTACCTTGCAGAATTCAAAACAATTATGTATTTCTGTACCTAACTAAAATTGCTTTATTAACCTGGTCGAATCAATTTTGTCAATCTCTGGTGACCTTTAATTCTGTCTTTTATGCAGCACAAAATCATACTTCAAAAAGCCAAACTCTCTAGAGACACAACTCTTTTGGTGTCCGATGATTTTCGATCACTCAACCCAACCGGTTAGTGTCTTAAACGGAGAGCGAGGTCCGGAGTTGGCGAGGTGGTCCTAGAGTAGAGCGTGTGCTCTCTTCGCGAAAGGTTGTGGTTCGATCCCTCCTGTAACCCGCGCGTTTTTTCCTATTGGTTGCGTCGGTGTCAGTACAATTTGATGGTAAATTCTTGGGTATTCTGCTCTAAGGCTCCGTTGCCATTTTTATATGATCTCTATTGAGACCTAGGACACTGAAAAATGGGAGGGGACTTTTTTTTACTTTTTTCTAATAGATTACTTTTAGACTCAGTAAAACTGGACACCTGCCTGAATCGGAGAGCAGGGAGGTAATTGTGGCTCAGTCGTTGGAGTGCCCGTCAAATAATCAGGAGGTATCGAGTTCGATCCCCAACCAGGCATCCTCCTTTGTTTTCAAAGGTAATTTTGAACATGGGCGAGCTGTCTCAAGTGGTAGCGGGCGGCGCGGGGCTTTTATTCGGTTCGATCCTGAGAGGTCATATGTCCCAGTTATGTACGCTTAGGTTCGATTCCACATCGGGCAAATTTATTTTTCGGATGTCGTTGTCTTACTGGTTGGGTCGGTGTCAGTATAATGACTAAGACAGAAGTCTCGAAATCTCCGCAGTACTTCTTTTATTTATCACATAAAACTGTCAGACGATAGTCTTAGGACCCGTCGCCGTCCCTGAACCTTTTTGGAAGCTTAGTAGACGATTAACCAGAACAAAAGCTTCTATCTTTCCGCTCATAATTTTAAAATCAAGAGATTGTCGTTGATGATTGGATGTCAAGACGCTGAATCCATCTAGTTTGTAGCAGTCTATTCAGAACTCTTCAGTGCAATTGTGGAAAGTTGGTAAAAATGCTGGTTTTCATGGGTCGAAAAAAAGTCCCATAGTAAATTGTGGTTACCCGCATTGTATCCTAAGCCATCCACGGTATCAATACGAGTTGGTCGGGACGTATGGCTGGCTCACTCTGTAACCCCGTCCCTGTCTCTGTCAAAGGACAGATTTAATGAAATATGCATTGAATATGAATAAAACCAGGGGAGGTCTTTTGTTCGTGGGATAGACCTTTTGATCAGGAGAAACTGAGGAATATAATGAAGACCGACTGTTCTGGATTCAAGACGAAATACATAAGCATACTGATTTTTGTACAAGTTTTTTTTTCCTTACATTTGTTAATACCTGTACAAAATATAAGTGAAGAGAAATTGTTGAGGGATGAAAATATTCATTGCACCACAGAGATGTTAGAAGGGCAACTATCAATTTAGAGCAGAGACAGGGACAAAGTTAGACAAAGAGAAAGGGAGGAGGAGCGAGTGAGAAGGAGGTGAGCTGAAAGACATACATAGATAGTTACTGAGAGAGACACAAACACAGAGCAACACAAAAAGACAGAGACAGACAGACAGAAGACATAGAGAGTGAGAAAGAGAGAGAGAGAGAGAGAGAGAGAGAGAGAGAGAGAGAGAGACGTCACATGAAGTTCCAAATAAATTAAATAGTCTCAACAAAAATCGTCATCGTTTTATTATGCCGTATCTAATTTCTAAAATACTCTAAATTTTCAGTGTTATAAAATAAGACAGGACATTTTACAACGGAGATGACGATATCTACCCCTATTGGCTTCTGCCATCAACACAAGCTCTTCTTACTTCGGAAATTAATTTTGAAACGTGTGGCCGCAAGAAAAGATCTAGATCTACATGACGCCAACAGAAGAACCATGTGAAAAAGCCATCCTAGGTCTATGGCGAGTATAATGTGACTGGCTGAGACAGGGTATCCCCGCCCTGTCTCGTGTGTGGCAGCACATAAAATTGCCAGACGTCCGTCTTGGGGCCCATCCACAATATAGCATATATAGTGCTCGTGTTGGACGTTAAACCAACCCAACAGGTCTATGGCGAAAATGCCAAATACGACGCGACCACACAGCTGAAAACTGTACGCTCAAAAAGCGTACTGTTGGTACATATTTCATACCCAGTTTTCCAACATTACATTATTAGTCCATTTTGGTGAATTGTGGCTGGTGCATATTCAGTTCTGTAATTATTATGCAGGAAATCTTGTTGGAAATGAATTTTTTTTTAAAATTATAGCTAGATAAAAAAATGATATTAAGGGAGTTTTTGTTATGATACTGCGTTGGTTTCCCGAGTATCAAATTTGATTTTTTTTTAAATTGTTGATTGTAGGTTAGACGAGCCCTGCGCATTAGTTTTCAGGGAGTGTCGCACTGAGTAACTTCCCCTTTCGAAGCCAAGTATGAGCCGGAGATTGAAACATGAACAATAGTTACTGTTCATAATGTTCTTATACCTCTTTTGTCTAAGGAGAGGAGTTTTAGAAAGGTGAAGGGTAAAGGTGCCTCAGTAGACAGGGTGTAGGACTTTGAATAGGGAGGTTCCGGTTTCGAACCCTGGAAGGCTTACTTTCTGGTTGGGTAGGTGTCTGGTAATGAACCGACAAACACAGAAGTCCGCCCCGTCTCTGTTTGGCGGCCCATTAATAATTGTTAGACTTTAGTCTTGGAACACGTCCACAATATAGGATAGTTTAGCTGTTCATGTTAGAATTTAAGAAACCAGCTAATAAAAAGCAATACTATTTTGAAAATTTTCAAGATTTCTGAGGTTGTGTAATGGTTGGCTTACCCAATTTAGTGAGACGTTTCACAAATACAACTCACAGTTCTATTGATTCGTGGAGCTAGCGTGACGCGTGATCACTCTGTTTATTTAAATTCAGGCGGTTGACAAATCTTCACACATAATTTTTTACTAAGGTCAAAGACAGTAGGAATTAACAAAGACAGGAAACGAAGCCCGAAAATGCGACTAGTGGTCACGTGATCTCGAGCCGCGGTAAACACAGGCACGTTTCTCTCTGCGCGTAGTACTAACACTAACACCACTTGTTCCATTGCCGTTAGAGCATTAGCTTTGTTTGTATGAACAATGAACAGCAAAACAAAGCGCGCACAGTGTTAAAAAACCATAGCTCTGCTCAATGTTTACCGCGCTTCGCGTTGTCGCATGACCCATAATGCTAAGTCTACGGAGTGACGTCACAGTTTTTCCGCCTTTCTAAAGTTTAAAGAAAGAGTAGTCGTAGTAGTAGTAGTAGTAGTAGTAGTAGTAGTAGTAGTAGTAGTAGTAGTAGTAGTAGTAGTAGTAGTAGTAGTAGTAGTAGTAGTAGTAGTAGTAGTAGTAGTAGTAGTAGTAGTAGTAGTAGTTGGTTTAACGTCCAACATCAGCACTATATAGGTTATATTGTGGAAGGGCCCCGAGACTGACGTCTGACATTTTTAAAGAAGGAAGCTACTGCCTTAATTATCCCGACCCACAAAGGCAAAAGCATCACCGTGAAACCTCTAACTTTTAACACTCTCTGGTTTTTACGTTAGCTACACAGTCATAAATGAAAGACAACGAAAGGCCGAAAACAATAATTACAGCAAGCTGACGGGAGCACATTCAACAAGTACTTTTACAAAATAATGGCCTGTCTGTCATAGGCTCTGTCGCTATCAAATTGGATATAGAAAAATATCGATCCCAAAGCCTACGCCTAAAGGAACGAGAAAAATGTGATCATTTTTATTTTATCAAATGAGATGCGATCTCGTTAAAATGTTTAAAAAAAACACGCAACTAGAAAACTGCAAATAATAAAGCCAATGAATTCTGAATAACAGGTGTTCACGAAATGTTGAAATGTAATAAAATTAATATATAAGAGCGTGTTCAAAGGTTAAGAAGGGCTCAGTCAATAATTAGATTATTATAGCTAATTCTGCGTTAATGCATAGCGATAGATATTTCGTAAATGTAGAGCCATAAAGCAAAGGAGAAATTAATTTGGTGGAGTGTTAGTGTTACAATCTTCTCAAGCATATATTAAATTGAGAATGAGATGTTATAACTCTTAAGATAATCCTGCTTCTGCTACTGCGATACTACTACTACTACTACTACTACTACTACTACTACTACTACTACTACTACTACTACTACTACTACTACTACTACTACTACTACTACTACTACTACTACTACTACTACTACTGCTGCTGCTGCTGCTGCTGCTACAGCTACTACTTCTGCTATTGCTACTACTACAACTATACTACTATTACTGCTACTACTACTACTACTACTACTACTACTACTACTACTACTACTACTACTACTA
>RQTK01000011.1:189612-245019 GCA_003991915.1 Elysia chlorotica
ACTACTACTACTACTACTACTACTACTACTACTACTACTACTACTACTACTACTACTACTACTACTACTACGGCTCGTCTTATGATATTTTTCAATTATAAGGTTTACGACAAATTGTAAGCTACGTCGATGTTGTACCCAGAGCCCAGGTGCCTTAGAGGTCACGAGTGGAGAGACATGACAGGTGCCAGTGCCATCTGTTGGCGGTCATGTTCGGGTTTCCCCGCTTTTCAGACGAACTTGGACCAATCATTAATTAAATATGTTGCAGTCACAGTCGAGACAGCCCAGAAGTTTCATTTCATTCCGGTCGAAATGGTCTGAAGAGAAATTAAACAAAGGGTCATTGTACCCAGACTGTTGAAATAGTTACCAACCCGATATATAGTAGGCCTATATAGAATGTGGGTTCACAAAATGTATGCACTGTGTTGGGAGATATTATAAGTTCCGTTACTTACTTACTTACTGCCCTTTTTGCCGTTGGCAATTAGGGCAGCAAAAATAAGTTCCGTTGAGAAGGCCAATAATACGAAGCATTAAGCATTTTGAATATTTTCTTAATAATTTTTTCCTGCTAAGTCTACATCTTCCAAAAGCCACCTACCGATGTATCCCCACCTTTTTTTTTACTTCCTGAATTTTTGCGCTCTATGGCATTACTCAGTTTTACCGCTATGTTTGATAATTTGAAATAATAGCTAAAGCAGACCTTAAGTCTTCTTAGAACTAGATTAGAAAGGTTGCCCTTTGTGGAATCAGAAAACGTATATTTATAGCATCGGCTTCTAGCGTGCAAATCTAAAAGTAAAAAATGTTGTTCATTTGTCTCAGTGGATTTCTTTGGGTTTTCTCGCCTCGCATGAAATATGCTCATCAGAGTTTGGTGCATGCCGAAAACAGGGTAAAAAATACACATGGTCTGAACACTCTGGACGCTTGTATATTTTTTACAGAACAGAAAAAATACACATCGAAAATACACGCGGAAAACATACTGGTGTGTACACTCACTAAGGTTTAAAGACGGAAGCAACCGCCTGATTTATCTTAAGCCATAATTATACTCAAAATCCTCGCCGTGAAACCTCTCATTACATCACACGTCGTCTCAGACGCTCAATTTAGTTAATTAATAATAGCCTTAAAACTGAACGCGTATGTATCGACATAAGTCCTAACAAAACTTCACAGGATGTTGGCGTATTATTTTCTTCCGTTTAAGAAGCATCAATAAGATTGTCAAGGATAAGGTGAGAGCTTTTCGGGAGAAGCGGATGCAGAAGAGCTTACTGGTACATGATTCAATTTCTTTCATAATGGATTCCTAATAACCGGAATTTATGTAACACCAGATGGATTAATTCCATTTAATTTCTTATAGGCAATACGTTCGTCCACCCACATTATGGAGGCTTTGTGATCCACACGACAATAACGGTTGACATAATCACGCCGCTTACGCATGATGTTTTCTGATCATTCATTGGCTCCGTAAGTGAAGGATAGAGCTATCATTGGACGCCGGTGCAGATGCCCGTATCTATCGTCTTCATTTTCGTGATGGGTATTGTAATCGCAACATCTCGAATATAAACAGCACTTTAACCTGCGCTCGGAAGTGTAGGTCCAGACATTCTCAAACTCTTTTGGTAAAAATGAAATATGCAATCTTGCAGTATATTAGTACGGTCATCTTTAGATTTGATAATCTTACACCTGGTGTCTTTTAAATCTATCTAGGCCTCTGATTTTAACAATTTTTTTTTTGTAGAGGATATAATTATTCAGACTCAATAGTAATAAACTATACAAAAGCAATTATCCAGCCTTTTAAAATTAAAGCAATTGGTATTTCAGTCCAGAGGTAATGTAGACTTTGTCTGTGCCAATGAACTGAAAGACTTCCATGTAATGTGGATTATTTGAACTCTTTATTCATTAGAGGCCCAAGGAGACGTAAATCATTTTATAAAGCGTACGGCCTCCAATCCCGATCAAGACGCTATGCTCTGTACTGGATTCATCGGCGTTGGCATTACTTGACCAATTGAGAAACTTACTGTTATCAACTTATTGCGTCTTAACTGTATATGATTGTATTGTTGTCCGCCCAGGCATCAAGTACAGAGACGACTGCCCCCTGGAGCCTCGCGTGCCGGTTTACCTGCTGGTCGGAGGATCTTTCGGCGCGCTCAAAATCTCTCTCATGTTGTGGACATCCTTCAGGGTAAGATTCTCTATAGATAGAGGGAGAATCCCTCTATCAAGGTTTAACGTCTCCTAGGTTTCCTATGCGGCGAGAATCCTGCACGGTGAGCTGAGCACATACAGATAATGTACTTAGAAAAAAAGAGTGATTGGGGTGGGGTGAGGGGGTACCCATCGTTAGAGGTGAGGTGCGTACGCATCCCTAGAGCGAGTTGAGTTGAGTTGATTTGATTTAACGTCCAACATCAGCCTTATATAGGCTATACTGTGAACGGACCACAACACTTCCGTCTGACAATTGTATGTGCTGCCACACACGAGTCAGGGCGGGGATGCCATATCTCCTGTCTCAGCCGGCCACAATATTAGAATGACACCGACCCAATGGAAAGGGAATGCGAAAAAAAGACGGCAATGATTTCATGGTAAAGAAAAAAGGGAGCATATAAAGGGTAAGCTGAACATTATACACATCTCCCGACTTCCCACACTACAAAGCACTAACAGTACAAATATTACAAAAACAACAAATGAGACACTACCATTAACAAAAAACGCCTTTCCCCTCCAACCTTCAAAAGACCATGAACATTGTAATTATTTGTTTTAGTCATTGACGATTTTAAGTTGATTTTTGTCCTGCAAAATTGTGAATGTTCGATAAAGCCACACGGAAATGTTTACATTATTTAGTGACGTTAATCAGCCAATCGTCATTCTTATGGCTCTTAGTTGTTGTTGTTGTTGTTGTTGTTGTTGTTGTTGTTGTTGTTGTTGTTGTTGTGGTTGTTGTTGTTGTTGTTGTTGACGTTTTTCAATATTTATCTCATTTGGGGAAGTCATATTCGGATCTTCACGTTATCGATAAATTCAATTATAAATTGTGTATATTTCTTACATTCAGCATTATTGTTCTTGTGAAGTTTTATACCAGATCCATCTTTTTAAGGGTATAAAAATCGATTAACATCAAACTCTTTTAACGATAATAAATGATCCTTAAAAACAGTGCTGCGAGGAATGCATCAATCAAGCCAGAATGGTCGCGATGTAAATAAATTGATATGTATCTGTTATGCCTTGCTCGGATCTAAAGTACATCATGGTGGTAAGCGCACGACTCGTCTTAGGATAAATAAATAAGAAGGCTAACGACGAGTTATAAACTATTGAAACGTTATACTTACTACCCTTGTGTTGAGACAAAAGTCATAGCATTCCCACCCAGTCTCGTGTGTTGCAGCACATAAAATTGTTATACGTAATTCTTGGGGACCGTCGCCGTATAGGTCTCCTTAGAGGAACCTAGGAAACGTTAAACCCTATAGATAACAGATCCCCAGGCATTGCGTTGAATGCAACCTTTATTTTTAACAAACCCAATTAATTATTTATTATTTTTGGGGAATTGGTCTTAACGTATTGAGCTTATACGGAGACGGTCGGAGAATTGAAATAATAATGAAGAACCCCGCACCTCATTATTTCCGATCAGATGATAAATCAACTGAACTAAAGAAGCTTCTGTAATGTTTGCTTAGGAAAAGCTCCTCCTCTCTCTCTCTCTCTCTCTCTCTCTTGCTCTCCTCATGACTTTGCAATAATAATGAAGAACCCCGCACCTCATTATTTCCGATCAGATGATAAATCAACTGAACTAAAGAAGCTTCTGTAATGTTTGCTTAGGAAAAGCTCTCTCCTCTCTCTCTCTCTCTCTCTCTCTCTCTCTCTCTCTCTCTCTCTCTCTCTCTCTCTAAGGTTTTACTTCTCCTAGATCTTACTACTAGTCCTATACAGGGTATGCGCTTCACAACGTGATACCTTAATATACTGCACCGATTCAAACAGAAGGAAAACAAAACGCGGCGGCAAGAACCCCCGACCTCCTGCATCGGAGGCTGACGCTATAACCATAGCGCCACCGCGATCCCCAGACTCCACGATCGGCATATGTATTAATTTGTCCAATTTCGTCCCCTGTAACTGGTTGGATCAGTGCCAATATAATGTGACCGGCTGAGACAAAAGTCATGGTATCCCTGCCCAGTCTCGTATGTGGCAGCACATAAAATTGTTATACGTAATTCTTGGGACCCGTCGCCATATATGTCTCCCTAGAGGAACCTAGGAGACGTTAAACCCTATAGATAACAGATCCCCAGGCACTGCGCTGAATGCAGCCTTAATTTTTAACAAACCTAGTTAATTATTTTATTATTTTGGGGGAATCGGTCTTAACGTATTGAGCTTCTAAAAAAATAAAGAATATCCAATATATTTAAAGTGCATTATGCGCAATACCCTAAAGCCTTTTAACTTCTTTATTTTAATGTTTTATTAATAAGTTTTAAAGGCTATTTGTTTTTTTTTGTTTTTTTGCGTGTTTCTTTTTTCCAGAGGCGGCAACAAGAAAATATGGACAGCCTTTATGGTTTATCAGGGGGCATAACCAGCCACACGTACCGCAGCATGGATATTATTCTCTCCCTTTTCTTGTTAGTGTGGCATGTTCTTGGAACTGTTTGGGTTTTGGGAATCTGGAAACCCAGGTTTAAACCTTTGCTACATAGGTATGTTCTTTTTTTTAAACTTATTTATTATACATGTAACTGTTAGCAGCACCAGCAGTAGTAATAGCAGAGGTAGTAGTAGTGGTAGTGGTGATTGTAATAGTAGTAGTAGTAGTAGTAGTAGTAGTAGTAGTAGTAGTAGCAGCAGCAGCAGCAGCAGAGCAGCAGCAGCAGTAGTAGTAGAAAATCATGTCCTTTAACGGTTTTTTTTAATGAGATTCCACTTTCGTAGTAGTAGTAGTAGTAGTAGTAGTAGTAGTAGTAGTAGTAGTAGTAGTAGTAGTAGTAGTAGTAGTAGTAGTAGTAGTAGCAGGAACAGTTACGGGTAATAACAGTAGTAGCACTTTAGCAGCAGTTTCATATGCAATACTTGTATATTCTATACCTACATAAATTGAAATTGTTGCCTCTCTCTCTCTTCCTCCTTCCCCTTCCCTCTTCTTGTTCCTTCACCCAGACCAACCCAGTACTGCGACAGGTCCTTGTATTTCTTCAGCGTGTCCGTCATAGCGGGAGTGTACGCTGTCCTTGCCCTCTTGCTACTGGGGATAGGCTGCCTAACCTGCATCTATAGATCTAACGGCGCCCACAGAAGCCATGGCTAGAAGAGAGCAGTGTGACAATAAGAATCGATGAACAAAAAGCTGGATACATATTTATATATACAGATGTGTCCATATAAGGTCTACAATGAGTGAGCTATTCAGATCGTGTATAAAATACATATAGTCTGAGCAGTCATACAACGACAAAAAGAACGCCTACCGGGTGGATTAAATGTGAATTGGTTGCTAAACGTCGAGTATCAGCACTGTATAGGCTTAATATGTATTGTGGACGGACCCCAAGACTAACGTCTGACATATTTACACACTGCCACACAGACACAGGGCGGGGATACCTGGACTCCTGTCTCAGTCGAACACATTATACTGACACCGACCCAACATGTGGCAAGCAAAACCAGATAAATATTGTCTACCAATCGTAGATTCGAACCGTGGACCTTTCACCAGTTTGGCCCCCTACCTACCAGGTACCAAGGCAACTGATTACAGAAAGAAATAGAGGGCCATGATCCCCAATATCTGTAATAGACCTGTCACATAAAGGAAGAGAAGAAAATGGTATAGCCTACAGCTATGGAGTAAGCCAACACCTTTTCTCCGGTTGCTGCTCCGTGTTTAGAGGCAGATAGACAGAGTCAGAGACAGAGTGAGTTAGATCCATAGACATAGACAGATAGACAGGCAGACAGAAAGAGAGAGAGAGACAGAGTGAGTTAGATCCATTGACATAGACAGATAGACAGGCAGACAGAGATAGACAGACAAAGAAGCAGAGAGAGAGGGAGAGAGATAGAGAGAGGGAGAGATACAGAGACAGAAAGAGACAGGGAGAGAGAGAAAGAGAGAGAGAGAGAGAGAGAGAGAGAGAGAGAGAGAGAGAGAATCTGACAAGCATCTCCATAGAAGGCACAGAACAGAGAAAGCATAATTATCGTAAACTAAGCTTACATTTTACCCAAGGAGAAATCATCAATTATTCTCTATGTAATAAGATATTTCAGTTAATCACGATGTCGGTAACAACCAGAATAGGAAAGAGAGTGGTGAGTTGGGGAAATGAAAACCTGAAACAGGAGGTTCAAATAAATTAGTCGCATAGCAAAAACAAAATAAACAATAAACCCACATACCTATGGACCATGATTAAAAAAATAATGTTATGAAGAGAAGGGATAGGGTAGGGCTGAATCACCATGATCATGAGATGACAAACTAATGGAAACAAATATCAATATCTGGTATCGGTTCAGTTCATTAGTCGACCACAGACGAACATTTGCTATGACTGTTTTCCATCTTTCTCTGTCCTTCATCTGGCTGTGGTTTCCTGTGCTATGCCTGTGTCCTTTACAAGTTGGTCGAAATGTTCTTTGATGCCTTCCAACGCTTTTTTCTCCATGGCTTGGTTCCCATAGGATCAGTTGGTGTTCAAGTCCATCCATTTCCTTTATAAAAAATGGCCGCTGAACCTAAGACGTCTATCTTCTATTGTCGTTTTTATTTTTGGCAGTTTTCCACAAAAAGCCTCGTTCTGGATATTATTCTCCCAAGTTACACATTAATTTTGACCACAACAATAATTTTTTTATAAGCATTGTTTTGTAGTCTATTTTTCATGCTTACAGCTTTTGTTAGAGTCCATGTTTTTCGTATGATAGAGGTAATTATACTTTAAGGATGACGTTCGATTATTAAAACTGAAGAAATAATTAAATTAAGAATATACCGTGGGCGTATAAAGATCATGAACAATTAGGAACAAAAATGGAAACATTAGTGAATTAAGAATATATCGTGGGCCTATAAAGATCTTGAAAAATTAGGAACAAAAATGGAAACAATAGGATTAAAAATGGAAACATTAGGGACAAAAATGGAAACATGAGGGACAAAAATGGAAACGACATAAAAATCGGTGGGCATTTTATGATCATTAATCGTGATATGTAGTAAAGACCGATATGGAAATTAGAATAAATTGGTGGGCATTCAAATATCATGAAACATGATAAAATTATGTAATAAAGACCAACGTGGAAATTACATTTACAATACATTGGTGGGCATTCAAAGATGTTGAAACAAGATATGTAGTAGAGACCAGCATTGAAATCACAATAAATTGGATAGCATGAAACGAGAAAAAGTGAAATGAATAAATCTGTTAGGGTCAGGAAATTACCAACGGCATTTTGAGGAAGGAGGGTTGGAGCTGAAGATTGAGCACAGAACTTAGACAATCGATAGAACATTAGAAGAGACACAAGGTTAACGAGAATCTACGAAGCTAATTCTAGAGAAAACGCCTCTTTTACGTGCCAAATTGTCTTTAATCATTGTGTTATTACTGTCAGGCCACGCTTTTTCAAACTTCCATGGGCCAAACACAGTCGCTGTATTGTAATTAATTATCGTCCAACGTCAACAGCTAGTTTATACCACGGATGGGTCCCAAAACTAACATCTGCCAGTTTACGGGCTGCTATATAAGCACAGAACGGAGATATCAGGATTTATGTCTCACCCGGTCACATTAATACATGTACGTACATATACTTGCGCCGACCCAACCTGTAAGGGGGCGTAATCCGAGAAATTAAATTTACCCATAGCGAGATGAAAACCACCGTATGAGATTTTTCTTGAGACCAGGGATAGAAGACAATGAAACCTGTGGAGAGATTTGCTTTGGTCGAACCGAATAGAAACTCAGCGCGCTATCTCTTAAGCTAGCTCGTCCATGCTCATAACTGTATCTTGATCAGTGTAAATACGCCATCTTGTCTCTGTGACATACATGCCCAGAGGGTGAGTTGAGTTGGTTTTAACGTCTAACGGTTGCGCTGTATAGACTATTATTGTGGAGCGGGTCCGAAAACTGACGTCTGAAGGTTTAATGTGCTGTCACATACAAGACATAGCAAGGAGACATGGACTCCTGTCTCGTTGGTCATAATGTCATTATACTGACACCGACTCAACCAGTAGGGGACGAATCGGGCATATACATTTTTGGTCGGTTGTGAGTTTTCAACCGGACACCTCGATTTTGGGAGACCAACGCTCTGCCACTTGGCCAACCGCCCTCCTCCCCTCCCTCCAGACCCTGCTATGTCCTGTCCTTGTCACTTTCATGCCCATAGGTAAATAAATTGCACGAATTGTTTTTGGACTATATGACAGACATTAATTGATGTGAACATGTCTCTCTATGTCAGAACAATATTATTGTCTCTAATACAGAACGAGGCTTTCCAATCGAATTACTTTCTGTTTAGAAAAATGTAATTTATCGATTGCTTGATAAACTAAAAATGTAAAAGCAATGTAATGTAAAGCAGCTATAAAAATGTCTTTGATATACATAATAATAATAGTAATAATAAAATAATAATAAAAATATCAAATTTCGCACTTCAGTTATCACTTGTTT
This sequence comes from Elysia chlorotica, assembly GCA_003991915.1. Classification (NCBI taxonomy): domain Eukaryota; kingdom Metazoa; phylum Mollusca; class Gastropoda; family Plakobranchidae; genus Elysia; species Elysia chlorotica. The sequence continues at coordinate 198,396 of RQTK01000011.1, forward strand.
TATATCTCTTTATAATTTTAACCATTGTACAAGTGGCTTATCCTATGTTAATGTTTTGACCTTTCCATTGTGTTTTTGTGTGTTAACCAATCCAATCTTGAGAGAATTTGTTGATATTGCAGTCTTTAAAATAATTGGCTAGCACGCACAATGCACGGCATGGAAGAGATTTGGTTATACGTGTGTCATTGCAGTTGCAGACATAATGCACACACAGCATGGAAGAGATTTGGTAATGTGTGTATCATTTCAGTTAATTGCACATACATAATGCACTGCATGGAAGAAATTTGTTTATGCGCGTATCAGTGCAATTACAAATATAATGTACAGTATGGAAAAGATTTGGTTATGCGTATGTCGTCGCAGTTGCACATATGAAGCACAGTGTGGAAGAGACTAAGTTATAAATGTGCCAATTTAAGATTCTCACTCTTTGTCATTCCATTTAAAATGTTGTTTCTTTTTTTTATTATAAGTGAACTTTTACACTCTCCTCAAAAGTTTACTATCAAGTCCTCATCGACGGTTGTGATGTAAAGTTTACATTCCAATATTGATTATTGGTTGTGATGTAAAGTTTACACTTGGATATTGATTATTGGTTGTGATATAAAGTTAACAATTAAAATTAATAATGATTATTGGTTGCAAGGTAAAGTTTGCGCATTCATGTTGATTATCAGTTGCTTGTAAAGTTTACACTTCAATATTTATTATCGGTTGTGATGAATATTTTTTTTTTCAAAATATGTATTTTCTAAGACTGATACTTTTAATATTCCAATTTCAACAATAAACGTAACACTCCTGATGTTTTTGTTGTTTTGGATTATATTTATTGTTCTTATACAAATTAATTGAAATAACATTTTTAAAACATTTGAAGTAATAAAAATATCTAAATATATTAAGGTTGGTATGTCAGTTGTGTGTAAATTGTAATATACATAAAAATTGTATTAACTTAACGAAAAAATTATAAAAAAAAACAATTAAAATGCCACATAAGCTCAGTTTTCAGTATTATCTATACATAATTTTAATAAACTATTCTGTAAGTACAAGTGCTTACTAACTGCATTATGCAGAGGCTTGTCAAATACATAGGTATTTATGTACAGATACATAAATAATTTAGGTGTGCTGATGGCAAATGGATGAATAACATAGTGTAAAGAAAATAAACAAAAATAAAAACACCAAAAAACAGCAACGAGGGACATAACATTTGAGACAAATTTTAAGATAAAATATTTTTCGCTCGCAAACAAGGGCACATCACAAGTTGCTCACAATAGTGCAAATATGATCCAAGATTTTTATTCATGATAACGATAGAGCTGCCAAGCTGACCCACAAAGAGAGAAACATATTTGTATGTATTTTTAAACTGGTTGGCCAAGAATGTATACTTTGATGGCTATTGGGTTGGCAACTTTGAAATCATGACTTTACAAATTTTACGAGAGTAATAAGGCTTTAACAGACAGGGCTAGATCTAGGAACCCGAGAGGATGCGAGTAATTTAGGGATCACAGTGAAAATAGATTAGAAGGGGCAGTCACAAACCTAGATCTAGCTTGAGACCAACAAATAAGACAAATAGATATGGAAAAAAGTGGTCATTCTTCTCTCCCCAATTCTGGCTTGAGGTATGACTTGAGTTCAACAACAACAAATGACCATCAAAAAAAGTCTATTTCTATGTTTTTCTTATAATCTTAACAGCCAGCTGAAATAAATGTTCAAACCATTAAAGTTTTCAACGAAACAAAACAAAAAATAAAAAGAATTAATAGAGCTGCAGGTGAACTCTTCGCTTCATAAGTGAAACGTCGCAGTACCTTACAAACAGAACTTGTGGTAAGCCTTCTTATTAGCATATTATCTTAACTAAGCAGAGTTGCAGTGATTTGCCAGCAGTGCTCATGAAATCGCACTATTTTAAGGTGTTTTTTTTTTTCAAAGTTAATATCACTTGAGTCGATAAAGATATACAAAAAAAATGTGCATACTTGAAAAATGTCAGCCTTTTTTTTCAACTTACATGTACGGAATGTGACCCCTTTGAGTTAAGACGAATTGTAAGCTTACCACAACGCTGTACTTACGATCCTTTGATATGCTTTTCCATAAAAAAGATTTATCTTAGTTGCAGGATTAAGCTGGAATAGATCTAAAAGCCATGAGATCACTGTTTATAGGAGTCTGAGCTTATAATTATTTGTATTAATTTTCACTCAATCATCCACGTGTTGATCCAGGTACAACCATTTATCATAACAGGAATCACATTAAACTCAATTATAAGACAAGTATTGCAATTAACAATTGTACAAGATGCTAAATATTCAATTAATTACTTTTGTTGGAATATCAACACAAGTATTGTATAGTCCAAATGCAGAAATTGAAGAAAAAAAAAAGACAACAATTTAATACAACTCATATTGAAGAAATATTCATTGACTATTTTTCTCAGGTTTGTACCATGATGATACTAATGCTTACATTACCAAAATATTATTTACATCTGACTTGATATGACCATTTTCTGTTTTATAAATAATAAAAACTTACACAAAGATCCTTTAAGAATAATTTAATTAAAAGATATTCAACCAAAATCTTTACACATTTATACAATATAGCTATACAAATGTGACACAAATTCCTTTACAGGATACATATGTTCATGCAACAGTTTTATACATTTTTATAGAGCAAAGTTATAAATATGTAAAATAAATACATACATAGAACCTATCACAGAATGCTTATATATCTTTGTTTACTTAAAAACTTAAAATGGGTTATATGAAGAGATCTGTCAAAATTCAAACACTCTGAGCCAAAGTCTGTTTAGGGAAGAGGGCTATAGAAAAAAAAGCTTATTATCAAAGTTTCTAAATTCATTACACCCATGTTTGAAAATGTTCTGGTGAATATTTGAAAAAGTTCAACTTCTCAGTTTCTCTTTGTACAAAGTCTAATAAAAACCAATTTAGAAGATAGCAATGGTGCTAAACCTATTTAAAACATGATATTTGAAAATGTTCTGATGAATATTTGAAACAGTTCAACTTTTCGGTCTCTGTTAGTATAAAGTCTAATAAAACCCATTTAGAAGATAGCAATAGTGCTAAACCCATTTAAAATATGATAAAACGGGAAAAAAATTGATAAAATGTGTTTCTAACCTTCTCAGAAGCTTTTTTAAAATTGGCCTAATTCAGAAAAATGCTCCACGTGTGGACACATCACAGGTATTCTTTATTTCCTTAAAAATTAAAGAATTTTTTTTTAAAGGAAACTATAAAACAACAAAACTAAACAACTAAAAATTGTATTGCACTCTCTTAATGCTAATGATGTATGTGTAGATTTGGAATTGTTTTAGGTAGTGCTCTAGTGGTATAAACCATATTCTTTTTGAGTGACAAGGCAATGCTGTGTCACTACATTTACAAGTCGAGGGTTTAAATCCCACAATACGCGATCATTGCCCGATCATTTTCAGTAAGGGCCTGCTTCTAACACATGTGGAAAACACCTAGAAAAAAAAAATTCCAGATCTACTCCAAATTATTCCAGTGGCTTGCCTCTCCTGAATTGGATGTGTATGCAGGCAAATTTTTAGGCCCTTGTAGAAAAATTGTGGAGTCAAGCTGAAGGCAAATCCTCAAGCAGATGCATCACTGAAACTTGTCTTCTTCATCTTCGGAGAGAACAAACTCTTCTGGCTCCGTCTTGCCCTGTCTGAGATACTCCCTTGAGTCTAGATCAGCCTAAATATGAGAGTTAAAGGGTCGTTGAGAAAAGAAGATGGCATTTGATAAAAAAAAATGTCCTTTCAAGCAATCTATGAATCTATATCATATACTATCTATATTGAGAGAATGAAACTGATCACATCCACCTGAAAATAAATCATGTTCAAAATTGTTATTAATTTATGTTTTAGATACATTTCTACTTGTTTCTTTTTTTCTTCTCACTCTATACATCAGTTTAACTGAAGTGGGTAAACTCATATCAATAGTAAGTTTTATAGACAAGATGTAAGCTAATGCAACATTGTTCTTACGACGCATTGTGACTGTGTTAACTTACCCTCCTCTACTGACAGCGGAAAACACAATACTAAGTTGAATCACCTTCCCCTACTTCTCACAATCAATAACACAAATTGCAGAACACTTTAGTTCCCTTATTGTTATACTATCAAGATTGTGACAGCTGTAAGCACAATCCTAAGCTGACTTACCCTCCTCTACTTCTTAAATCAATAATAGTTTTTCTATTGTTAAACTATCAACACTGTGATTGCAGGAAACAGTTGAAAGTTGAATCACCCCCTCCTACATCTTACAATCAATAATACAAATCCCAGAACACCTCAGTTTCTTTATTGTTGTACTATCAACATATTGACTGTGGAAAACACAATCCTAAGTTGACTTACCCTCCTCTACTTCTTAAATCAATAATAGTTTTTCTATTGTTATACTATCAATACTGTGATTGTGGGAAATAGTCGAAAGCTGACTCACCCTGCGTACAGGTTCTGGGATTCTGTACATGCTGCACTCCAGAGCAATCCACACGGCAGACTGAAGAGAGACCTTGTGTCCCACAGAGATGTACACCGGGTTAGGGGCACCGTCATGGACTCTCAGGCACTGAAAAAAAAGGGGGAATAAGAATAAGTGAAATAAGAAAAATAACCGTATTGTGTATTTATCTCTACAGTTTGTTGGTAACCTTCCTTGATTTTACAGTTAGATGCTGTTCACTTAGAAAAATAAAAGTTAGTTTCCAACCTTTAGATTAATCACAATTATAAAAGTATAATTCCATAGCTAAAAAAAGGAATTACACAATTGTTAATTAAAGCTATAATCACATTTGTAGACAGCACAGAATTTTCTAGAACAGGGTTTCTTATTTTTTTTTTTTTGTGGTATTTGTTCCATTCAAGATAATAAATTAAATTATGAAAGTAAAAGCTGCTTTTTCAGTCAAATGTTGATTGATGTTTCTACCATTATAACTTAATATAAGTAAAATTTTGGCTAGAGTAAAGATAAGGAAATTACAGTTACAAACTAGATCAGACCATTAAAAAATTGTGAACTTCATCCATGGACCTCCAATCCAAATGTACTTGTCTGATTTTTCATCCATCTGATTGGGCGGTGTCAGAATAATGAGAATGGCTGAAGTGAGAGTCATGGTATGCTCGCACAGCTCCTATGAGGCAACACGTAGAACTGTCAGACATTAGTCTTGAGATCCATCCACAATGTTACCAATATAGTGTTGACGCATAGCAACAAACAAACAAACATCTCCCTATCCCCAAACCACAACGACCCCTCCCCCACTCGAAATAAAACAAATCTGGTAGAGACCCACCTTCCCTAACACTTCTCCACGGTCTGATACCAGATCAAAGCCATCTCCTGCACCCATGAGGTTCCGTTTCTGGGCAAAGACAGGTTGAAATTACTTAATATAAAACATTAGCTCTTGTTTTTTAATTCGAATATGAAATTATTTACTTTAAAACATGAACTCTTGTATTTCAATTCAAATATGAAATTAATTAGTATAAAACATTAACTCTGCTAAATTAATTCAAATATAAAAATATTTAACAATAAACTATTCTATTTCAATTAAAATATGAAATTGTTAATATGAAACTTTAACTCTTCAATTTCAAATTAAATATGAAACTGTTTAATACAAATGTATTAACTGCTCTATTTCAATTTACTATACAGTTGTTTAATGTAAGACTCAGTAGTTTGAATTTGTTGATTTTGTTTTACATGTACTTCAAAAAACAGATTACCAACTATTTTTTTTTCATTTTATTAACTAACAAAGCCTTGCAAATTTTATTTCTATGCACCTAACAGCCAACACTATTTTTGGCTACTGGTCTTCATATTATTTCTTATGGAAGTAAGCATGATTCACTGAGAAAATTAAAAATGGGCAGACTGAAAAAGGAAAAAAATAACAAATCGCTTATATAAATAGTGGAACAAACTCCCCCTCCCCTTCCCCTCTCCAGAAAAAAAAAAGTGTCTCGAAAACAATGTTTAACTCAAACTTAATCTGTAGAAAACGCCAATAAATACTCTCCTGCTGATATTTTTGTACAAACCAGTTTTTTATGTTCTTCGTCTTCCGAGATGCCCTGGGCCGAAATCAGGGACTTAGCGACGCCCATGGTGGGTATGTCTAGGACCACTCCGAGATGACACGCGAGGCCAAATCCTGATGAGAAGAATACAAGCAGAGTTGAAGTTGGCATGGATTTAAACTGTTAAACCTTTTAACATCGCATGAATCAAGGTCTATTCCTCGTGTGCTTATTATTTTGGGGAAGTCCTTTTAAATAAGTGAAAGGTAAAAGCTTTCATTTTGATTATTTTGAAATGGAAAGTGTGCAGCTTAATGCAAAGATGTGTTGGCACAAGAGCATATCAATGCCCACAATAAGTGTGGAGCGTGAAGGGAAAAGGTTATAGTGACTCTACATAATGACAATAAAACAATCTTCAATCTATAATTCCTTTTTGCAACTGATCCAAACATTTATTTTCATTGGGCTAGGTTATACCAGGATAAATTTCTATTTGTAGTGGATAAATAACTACAAACTAGAATTCAAAACAGTTATTTCATTAACTTGATCACTTATGTTTTCTGGGAATAAAAAAATTATAACTATCTATTGGCACCCTGGCCTTAAAAAAAAAGAATGACAGCAAAAACTTACCTCGTGGGTGCAGTTTGCCATTACCATCTACAAGTGTAATCTATGAACAGGGAAGATAAGGAATTTTAATTAAAAAGGGAAAACAAATTCCATGAGCACATCAAAATAAATAAGATCAAAAGCAGTGATCGAAGCTTATATTTTCAACATCTATCTAATACATAATAAAAAAGATCATATAGTTGGGTTTCACATTTTAGAATGACAGGTAAAATAACTACAAAAGTTTTCTGACCATAATGAGTTTGTTTAAAAAAAACATTAACCTATTCAAACATGAATGCCTCTTGACAAATTCTATAAATAAGGGTCTAGGATTGAGTAAGTAAAGACGCTAGGTCCATCACTGTCTCCGCAGATGCAAAATAAACTTACGTCAGGCCAATATTGTGGGGCTACTGTTTTGAGGTGATGAAACAAAGGTTCCAAGGCAGGCACTTCACGGAAAGCTAAAAATCCTGGAATGTACGGCTGAGTCAACTTTACCATCTCCATTCTTTGGTACACAAGCTGACAAGGAGAATAAAGCAAACATTTGACAATTGATCTTCAGCCCCTGCAAATTGATGACATAATTGGTTGAAGACAAGTAGCATTGCTTCAGCTAGGAGCGTATTGACTAGAGTAGCAAAGACACAAAAGAAGATAGTTGATATCATCATCATTTTCAGTTTCTCATTGATTGCATTCAATCACCAAATTAATGTAGTAATGATTCATAATTTGATTTTCTCGCAAGAGGATAAGTTTTTTTTTTTCTTTGGCTCTTTGATCTTTCTGATTTACATGCTATTGTTCTTCTTTCAACCAGCAAGTTCTTTAAAATGTAAAATTAAAAAAAAAACATTGGTGGGATTTTAAAAATTTGTCTAAAATTATGCAAATCTACTACAATTATGATTTGTTTCAAAACTAAATAAAAAATAGGTCAAACAATACCTTAAGATCTGGCATACGAAGCACACTAAGACAGGCACAGGCATCTTCATTGTTCCCTTTGATGAAGGAGATGTCAACACCACCAACAAAATAGCGATCGCCGTTTGCTTTCCTTCTCCGACCCCCTACCAGAGCAGCAATCTCGTCTGTATCTTCAGGCGACATTTTTGCACAATATTCCTTCTGTTCCCTTTTGTAAAAGAAAAATCGAATTTTTCTTCATCAGTTCCCTCTCATGACTTTTCAAGTCATTATAGAATGTTCTAAATTGTACATATGTTTCTCAATTTAAAGTTCATGCTATATCTATCCACAATTTTAGTTATTACTTTTCAACTGAAATGGATGTTTTATGAAAACTTATAATAAATTGTATTCCTATCAAGAAATAATTTGCCCTTATAAGCACAGCCACATCACATTATGGTAAAAATAATTACATTTCATAAAATATAAACATAATTTAAGAATGGTGAATTGGATGACTTGATTCTACTCTATTTTTTATTGTTTCTGAAGGGATTTATGAATAAAAAATAATTGATTTGACTGTACCTTTCCCATTTTTCTCGAACTTCCTCCACCAAACTGTAGTTCTTGCCGCCGCCATGATTTTCTTGCTGTGGATCCCTCTCTTCAACTTTGCCTCTGACTGGGTTGGACTTTGGTTTTGAGATGGAACTAGTGAGACCCATGCTGCCAGACTGTGATGAAGAAACAAGTATTGGAAAATCCAAGTCATCCAGTTCACCCCAAGGTGAAGTGAGATCAGCGTTTCCCCAGTAGTTTTGAGAATCTGGTAAGGAATCTGTTGAGTATTTCACTGGCCAGGCATCAGTTGTCTCTGATGACCAATCAACGTTGACGGATGACCAATCCTCATCTACCTGACAGGGTGATAAATTCTTAACAAATTGAATGTCTGACTGAGTCTCAGTATCGTCATCTGAAGGAAGATCACGGGTACTAAACCTAAACGGAGATCCTTTCACTTTTGATGAGACTGATGGCACAGTCTGACGGTTCTTGAATTTCTTCTTGGTTTTAGACTTCCTTTGAGGCAAAGGTTTTGTGTCTGGTGACAAATTTTGTTGATTCACTTCAGAGTAAAGGTCAACAGTGGGTGAGTTGGAAGTTGCATCACGAGAATTGTTGTCATAGTAACATATTTCGCAGTCGCATGCTGTACCAGTATGAGGATCAAACTTTGCCTTCTTTGAGATCTCAAAACAAGGGTTGCAAAATGAGGCTGACTGATCCAAAACCAGACTTAAATCTGTGTCCACCAAAATTCCACATTTGCAGCAAAAATCCATTAGTCTTGAAATTGTAGTTTCTGGTAGCTCACAAAAAATCTGGAAGAAAATGACACCGAGCAAATAAATAAAGCCGAACCTAATTTTCCAAAATTATTACTTTTTTTTTCAAATTAATGTCTTAAGTACAATACCCTGTAGCCCCCACGAAGTCGAGCCCCTTTTTTTATTGGCTTTCCCCACAAACAAAAGCCTCTTTGAGCAGCATCTATAGGTGATAAAAATAGTGTGTTTAACATCTTTCCAAAAATATAAATGTTAAAATTCCATAAAAATAATATCTCATGACATAAAGGAATTTTTAATAGATCGAACAATGCATTGTTTAGTGCTCTTAATTTTCCAATTACATGTACCTTCATGGAGATTCAAAATATTCTGGAATATTTTCAAAATATATGTTAATATTTTATAGTTCTACTTCTAGGCATGCACTCTATTGTTTACACATGGATGCTTTATGTACATGTTTCTATCCAAAAATTGTAATAAATAGTGTTTCTGTCCAATTATTGCTATATGCAAGATATAGACTTAACCCACGCTGCGCTTTGAAGGCTGCCCGACGGCCAGATGGCCAGTCTGGATCTGGGTGAGGAAAAATGGGGTGTGGCAGTACTGTTCACCTGGTTAACTGATGCTCTGAGTGTTGCGCTGTTATCGCCAATATTTTTTTCATTAGTTCTAGTTATGAGTTAATAAAACTATATATTTCTATTGGGCTGAGAAGTTGGTCCATTTCAATATCTTGTTGCTTTTTAATAATTGTTTATTACTTTTGTGTGGGGGGAAAAAAGGAGAACCCAGTTATTACTTTCTTTCCTGCAGGTGATCTCGCCGCGCTTAGTCCATGGATTAAAAGCTAACGTTTCTGTCCAAAAAAATTCTTCGATTACACAGTCAGAGATTGCTATGTTTTAATTTAATGGGACATTAGGTCTTGATTTTCTAGGTCTTAATTTAATGTCTCTTAGATTTTGATTTTCTAGGTTTCAAGAGAGTTTGTATATAGTGCCAACTAGAACTATTGCCATAGATAAACATAAGCAGTATATGGCTGAGTCTTCATGCACTATTATAGTGTTTCTGTAGAAAATTTTCTTTACGCACTATAAGTACCCCGGTACTGTACTATCATATTTCTATCCAAATTATGAATAGAAACGCTGTATAAAGTAACATTTCTATTTCAAAACTGTATATAATAGACCTTTTTTGAGATGAGTTTCGCTTTCTGTTCAACTCAAAAATGATTTTATAGGAACAAAACCACAAGTAGTGCGTATACATAGCAAAATTTGGACAAAAACACTATGGTGTGTGTGGCTAAAATTGTGTACCTATAGCGCTATTGTACACTATAGTATATATAGGGCTGTATGTACAACGCCACAGTAGCTTATGACTCATCATAAGAATATGGAATAAAAAAGGCTTACATCGAGTCAGAAGCTACTGCAATGTTGTACTAATGGCGCATAGTGTGCATAGACACTCCTGCAGCGTATAGCAAGATTTGGGCAGAACCACTAGGTCTATAGATCTAATAATAAAGACTATCAAGTGTACAAGGACTCAGCCACGTTATAAGTTCACATTAACTTAATCTAGATTGAGATTCTAATGACCATCTTTAACAAACAAAAAAGAACAGCTATTATTATATCCAGCCTAACCTTAAGCTATTTCACATAAAAGCATGGGTTGTCTCAGTCTCACATTAGATCTATATTAACCCTATATTATATCTTGTCTTATCTCGATCTAGCTTGATTATAGAACTAGTAACCTTACAGTCAAGCTTAGAACTATGGTTGGAAATCTTGATAGACTCTAGATCTACCTGTAGGTCTACATGAGACTTGTAATGTACAGTTCCAGCTGCCTTTTACCTTGGAAAGTCTCTAAATCCAGAAACTTCGGAACACCTCATCAACGTGGACATCGTGGACTGGATAAAGCAAAAGTTTACGAATTAAGATTGCTCTTGATTGCACGTATTTGTGTATGTATGCATAAAGTATTCTAGACTAAATCTAGATTTACATCATCCAAGTCCAACTAAGGCACTCAGAATAGAATCAAAACAATCTCGGGTCGCAAGGGTCATCAGCGAGGGGCTGGTGTCCTTGACCTTAACTTTCTTGGTTGGCAAATTGGCATTAGAAAGAAGGTTCTATTGCAGTGTGTTGAGACTCAATGAGAGTTACAACTCTCTCTAAAAATGTCATCGCTGTGAAACGCCAATTAGTGTACTCAATAATCTTTTTCTATGACTACTTTTCAAAACTTACTTATCCCTTAGTCTAGATGACCGGTTAGGCACCAAGGATGATCAGGCAAACACTTTTCTCCATCCTTCAATGTAGTTTTAAGCATTTCGGAGGGTTTCACCTAGCTTTAAACCTGTCCGATATCTGTTATCTCGTCCTCCGATCTCTCTTTCTGTCTGCTTTTCCTTTTCCCTCCTTGTACTGCGCCCTGTAGGATTATCAAGTCCTGTTGATCTTGTTATGTGCCCATATCTCATTTTGTGTTCTCTCAGTGGGGAAAAGATTTTCATACGGCCCGATAGCATGCCTGATACTGTTCCTTACTTCATCATTTGTATCATGATCTCTATAGGGAATGCCCACTTTTTTTTTTATTAGCAGATAAATAATTTCTATATTCCAGCTGGCCTGATCCTATATTATAAAACTCTGTTCAAATCAAACCATTTATTTAACAAATTCGAATCTCAAATACATGTGTACACTGAGAGTTAAGATTTACACGATAAAGCCATGGCGATAGCAAATTATGTTATTAATTTTCTTTATTTGTTTAATTTCTTAATGGTCGTAAAGTATGGATATCTTAAATCTAATATATCTAAATTTCTGATGCAAATGAGATTAGAGAGCTTTATGCCGATTTGAAAAAAAAGCTAAGTCTAAACTTACACCAGGTTCTTTGTACTAGTAGTGTTGATCATGCTATTATTAATTTATGACAACATTCAGCTGCTTGTTTTTTGTTTCAAAGTAAACCACAAAACAGAATACATGCATTCCCTCTTTGTCACTATATCAGATTCTGATCTTCCTTAATAATTTGACTATGACTCTAAATTTTGCTTTCTTCTGCCAAAGAATTTCCTTGTTGCCCTTGGAGTCAGAGGTGAAAATAATACATTGTACTACAACTGATGATGAGTCACTATGTTGACTGCTGTCCAGTGTTATTTATATATACATTATAGTCGATTATAGGTTTATAGAGGCTGATTCGATAACACATTTTTAGCAGTCTGCTTTGCAATCCCTTGTTGTGTTTCAGATTTATAAAACTCAGGCAAGGATATTAATTTGGTAAAATGTTTTTTCAGTAGATTAAACCTAAAAATGTCCATTTGCTAAAAAAATAAACCCTGCCTTTTTTGTGTTTAGTTTAATTGCTACTTTATAATTATTATTTATAAACTATTTCTGAGACACATAAGCATCACCTTAACATTATTTTTTACTTTACAGTTGTAATTCATAAAAACGTTTTAACTGTCCCCACCAGGTTTATCTTAAACAGATTCCACTGTGTAGTGGTAATATTAGTATGACAAGTATTCCATCTACACAAGTATTAAACCAACAAAATCACTCAGAAATGACTTGTAAACAATATTTAAAATATAAAATATTTATTTACACGACAACATCAGTACAATGAAGATTCATATGATGGAAAAGAAAAAGATTTTGATAAACATGAAGACAAAATCAGATTCATCTGGTACATTTTAGCCACATTCTATTTTTATTTTTGTTTAACAAGACAAGAAAAGAAAATATTGTACAAATCATGTCATGAGAGACACAGAATTTTTAATCATACCCCTAATGACTTTAACTTATTGTGTGAAAAGTGAACGGTTTCTGCTGACAATAGCATTTGTTTGTTATACCTTTTCTGTCCTTTCTTCAAAACTATATAGAAAAATCCTTTCATTTCAGAGGAAAACCCTGAGCATATTTACCTTCATAAAAAAAAAAAAATGGAACCAAGTCCCATCTAAATAATAGATTGAAGGCAAAGATCCTACAACTCCATCTCACACAAATATAAGGTAGTAGATCTGTACAGAGGCAAGACAAAATTTCAATTTCGTATCATATCAGTTTTCATCCCCCAAAATCAATCACCATTGATCTCTGTTGTAAATTTCTCTTTGTACAGGGGAATTTTGTTTATGCTAGGATAATGATAAAGGTAAGTTTGTTTTTTTTTTTTTGAATGATGGTTCTTTGAGACTTGTAAACAGACTCCATAATTAATTTGTTGTAAGCAAGAAAGAAAATGTCACCAAAAAAAAACCCAGAACTAATTACAAGTATAACTATTATGACAGGCAAAAGTAAGAATGTCTGAACTTGAAATACAGAAATAGTTATATATCATGAAAATGCTGCTGCCATTCAAACATAAAAGCTGGATAAAAACAAACATTTGCTTTGTACATTCATTTTTTTTCTTTCTTAACTACTAAACTTGTACAACAAGAATGAAATCGAGAAGAGTAGTACAGTTCTTTTTCGTCTTTTCGTTACACTAAGTGTCTCTACCAAAACACTACATTTGAAAGATGAAAATGATATACTAAATATAGTCAAAGACTAAATCAGTAAATGAGTAATTACAATGTCAAGAGATCCGCCCCCAGCTACATTCTTCCCTCCCGCTACAGAGATTCAGTATTCACGTCTTCTTCTTTTTCCCGCTCTGTTTAACCGGTGTGGTGTCCCCTTTCCTCTTAACCCCCTTTGGTGTGCCCTTTCCTCCCTTCTTCTTCCTCTCCGCCTTCTCCTTCTCCTCCAGCTCCATATTCTCCCTCTCTATGAGGGTGATCAGAGTGTTGCATCGACGCTGGAGCTCCTGCAAAGAAAATAGAAAAATAGACACAGAGATGGAGTTAATTCCACAATATAATCAGCCATTGTAAGAAAACAGCAGGAGGAGGATGCATGTCCTGAAATTAATATGTCACAAAGATCTTGATTGAAAATGTTAAGGGCTGAAACACATACGATAAGGGGGGGTTCTTCTCTGAAGACTCCCTCGTGAGTTTCTAAAATCAAAGCAAAAATCTTACAATTAAAGATGTTTGATAAAAGTGTGACGATTTCCATATAAAAATTTGTGACCTGATATTATGGACAAATTTATAAAAATGTTACAGGTCACTAATACGAAGAGGTATTATAATTTGTAAAATGTTTACTTCAATTCAAGCACATTTTGGATCTTACACACATTTTTATTCATTCATCTTCAATTTTACAAACCGAAAGTGATTTATTTTCCTAAACAATTCTGCATGGTTGTCTTAATTTCATAGTACATGGTGGAACAACAGAGATAAACAGAGATAAACAGGAGGTATTTGCGACGACATTCTCTTTATGCCAATTACACTGATGAGTTGAGTTGGTTAAACGTCCAACATCAGCACTATATAGGCTATATTGTGGATGGGCCCCAAGACTGACGTCTGACAATTTTATGTGCTGCCACACACAAGACAGGGCGGGAATGCCATGACTCCTGTCTCAGCCGATCACATTTAACTGACACTGACCCAAGCAGTATGGAGTGAAATCACCAGGGCTCGAACCTGGACCTTTTGCGCCGGAAGCCGATGTTCTACCCCAAGGCCACCGCGTGCCCCCCATAACTTATTTTTATTCAATATGGAGCTAAGTGAAAAAAACTCTATGCCTCCCCTCCTTTCCACACTGATGAAATCTTTAGAAATGAGTTTGGACTCTCACCATTGCTGTCCTTGATTTGATGAACCAGTCAAAGCGAAACTGCGGGGCTTGCCTCACGGCCTGCCGTAGCTCGTCGTACACATTCTCCTTGTCGAAGCCGAGTTTGTGCAGCATGCACACAAGGAACCTGTCCTCCTCCTCGGTGTAGTTCTTGCCCTTGTTTGTGCCGTACTGAATTCGCAGCTGGTGGAACGGAGCTCTGTATCTTGACATCTGAGGAGTCGCGGTGAAGATGAGATAGTGTCGAGTTGAGAATTAAAATTAACACCATAAAGAGTACAAATAGAGTATAACAAAATTTTGACTAAACCGTAGAAGAGAAGGGATGCACAGTTGGTTCCTTTACTTTCAGTGCGCGCTATATAGGCTATTTCATGGGGGCCCCGAGACTATCGTATGACAATTTTACATGCTGCCACACAACTGGATTTGTTGCTGATTTTATCTAGATGTACAGACTACAGCAACCAAGACACTGACTGCTGGTGCAAATTGCTCATGATCGGGTGGTAGATTTACAATCTTTTTAAATGCAGATATAAAGTGTGCCAATGCCATCTAATTTCATGTAATCTTTAATCTTAGAACTGGAAATCTATATCCAAACAGTCTGATAGTCTATGAATTATAGATACTTTAGTTGGCTACTGAGAATGTGGTATGATAATTTAGTATTAGATTACCATGATATAACTCAATACATACAGTTATTTAAATCTAGGGAGTAGATACAGGCACTGTAAATAATATAGATCTATGTGAGCATAGACTTAGTATGTCTTTCTGCCCATTTCATAAATTGGCTATTTACCGTATTCAAAGCAATAACTTTTGTTCACCCTTTAAAAAAAATTTTTTTAGGGCCTTTCATATGTAAGAGACTGTATTCACAGTGAACTGGCAGGCTGGTTCGTTGGTTGGGTTGGTTTAATGTCTAACAGCAGCACTATATAGGCTATAGTGTGGACGGACCCCAAGACCGACGTCTGACAATTTTTATGTGCTGCCGCACACGAGACAGGGTGGGGATACCATGACTCCTGCCTCAGCTGGTCACATTATACTGAAATCGACCCAACCAGTAGGGAACGCAACAGCCAGGATTCGAACTCGGGACCTTTTGCGTCGGAAGCAGATGTTCTATCCCTGGACCACCGCGCAGGCAACACTGACCTTGGCGTCAAGAGCTTTCTTGATGCTGATCCTGCGCTGGATGCGAGCCTCGCCCCTCTCGATCTGGGCCATGATCCTCTCAATGTCCTGCAGCTCGTTACAGCGGTCCCAGAACACGCTGCTGTACTGGTTCACCTGGAAACAAACAAAAGCTGCATTTAGTGTCCGTCTTATCATGGTGAGATTAAAATAAAAAAAAAAATCAAGTAGTCTCTGTCTAAGTACCAAAAACTCTAGGTGATAACAAAAATGGGTTATTGAAAAGTTAAGTTGGGTTGATTGTCCAACATAGAGGCTACATTGTAGCCTGACAACTTTATGTGCTGCCACACAAAGACAGTGCCAATTTCAAATTGATTTTTGTTTGTTGTTTTTTTGTGTTAATATTTTAAAATGTTACCTCCTCTGGAGTTTTCCCCTCCACTTCTCTGGCAATGCTCTCAATGTCATCACGACCAAATTTTTCATTGGCTTTGATGAATTGCTGGAAGTCGCGTTTGCTCCAGTTGGTGAAGCCCTAAAAGGAAAAAAAAAAATATTGTTAACTAAGAAAAGTATCTCAATTAGTCAAGAAATACCATATCAGGTACCTGTAATTTTGTGTGTATGCTGAGTCAGTGTGTTTGCATATTGTCTTTAAACTTTAATCAAATTAAACAATTTTGGAACATCTATATCAATATTCAGATCAGAAAGTGTACAAATTTGTTTCAAAATTAACTCTCCAACACTAGGCACCATATGCTGAACCTATAAGCATTTTAATACATATGTTTAAAATATTAAACATTTTGTATGAAGTGTCCAATTCCATAAGTGGCAGAGAACCTTGGGTTTATTTCAACTATTCCGTAAAAAGTACAATTTTTTTTTTAACCATGACTTATATAGAAAGTAATCTGATGTCTCAGTCTCCATACAGAAAAATGTCAAACACATTAATATACAAATACATATTTTGCACAGTTTAAACATGAGATAGGCAGATTGACAGGAGAATTAGAGCAAGATAATCAAAAGTGCCATTTTCCATTCAATTTGAAAAATAAAATATGCAGGTGAAATACCAGACAAGGGACACACAAACCTCTTTCAGCAAGGTATCTTTCTCGGCCAGCTCTTCTTCGTCTAGCTGAGAAGATTCATCTATCTTAGCTTGCTCTTCCTTGCGAATTCTGTCAGCATCTGCAAGAACATCTGTATCAATATTCAGGTCAGAACTTGTGCACATTTTTTTAAAGAATTGACTCTTCAACACTAGGCACTGTATGCTGAACCTATAAGCATTTTATTACATATGTTTAAAATATTAAATATTTTGTATAAAGTATCCAGTTTTACCTGGTTGACATAAATGTCAATATTTGATATTATTAGACTTATTCATCGAATGGCTGAGAAGTTTGAGACTACACTTGACTATATCAGGAAATTATACAACCATTTGATAACAGACATGCAATCACAATAAATGGCAGAGAATCTTGGGTTTATTTCAACCACTCTACAAAAACACATAATTTTTTCTTAATCATTAAACATGGAGAAAGAATTAATCTGATGTCTCAGACTACATACAGAAAAATGTCAAAAGCATAATTATTTATACATACAGGTATATATTTTGTACAGTTTAAAATGAGATAGGCAGATTGACAAGAGAATTAGAGCAACAGAGTATTCTGTGCAAGATAATCAAAAGTGCCAGTTTCCACTCAATTTGAAGAATAAAATATGCAGGTGAAATACCTGACAAGGGCACACAAACCTCTTTCAGCAGGGTATCTTTCTCGGCCAGCTCTTCCTCATCTAGTTGAGAAGATTCATCTATCTTAGCTTGCTCTTCCTTGCGAATTCTGTCAGCATCTGCACCAAATTCTGGATTTTTGGGAACCTGCGCAGGTCATAAGGATGGAAGCAGAATGAAAGCCTAATTTCATTAAAAGAAATGTGTGCTTCTATGGTGTAATTACCTAGTGAGAATGGTTAGTTTTGTCCCTGTCTTTCCCATGGATTGAATTACACTTTAACTGTACTCATAAGCTTCAGACAGCCTTGAAGTATAGTTGTATTCCAAATAGATATTGTGACTTCTTCATACCTACTTCGACTATCACTTCCTTTCATCCTGGCAACTTACTAAATTTTCATTAATAACCATAGAGCATTTTTTTTAGGAAAAATATATGATAAATGTAATCAACTAATTCAAACATAAATCAACATTGATGCTTTATAGGAGGAATATATTCCTAAATCAATGGGTTTTTTTAATTAATTAGGCTGAATGGCAAGCCACAGCAGAAGCTCTTAAGTAGCTTTGCCCCTCCTTTGCTTCTATTATGAGTCAAAACAACTATTCACTGTGCTGATGCCGTAAAACCGAACCGAACTCCTTTATAACTTATATGCTTATCCATAAACACAACAAACAAGAGAGATTTGAAGACACTTTTCTCACCCTGTATCCTATAGATTTTCGGAAAAAGTAGATTTCTTTGTCCAGAAGCTCAAACAGCCTTGGAGGGAAAAACTGGAAGTCCTGGATACTTGGTTGCTTGGGAGGTCTTGGAGCCTGAAACACATAACATTAACATTGAAATATCATAATAACATTGGAACACAATATTAAAATTGAAAGACATAATGAGTTGAATTGGTTTAAATGTCCAACATCAGCACTATATAGACTATATTGTGGACGGGCCCCAA
Source organism: Elysia chlorotica (assembly GCA_003991915.1). Taxonomy (NCBI): domain Eukaryota; kingdom Metazoa; phylum Mollusca; class Gastropoda; family Plakobranchidae; genus Elysia; species Elysia chlorotica. Next base: position 217,142 of record RQTK01000011.1, read on the forward strand.
GACGGACGTCTGACAATTATATGTGCTGCCACACACGAGACAGGACAGAGATATACCATGACTCCTGTCTCAGTCGGTCAGAGAAAGACATAATGTCAGCATCGAAACATATGATATTAACATTGAAACCCATAATATAGACATTGCAACATAACTGAAACCCTAAGCAGACCAGCCTATTTACATGTCAAACCCAAATGGAAATAATGTTTAAATTAAATATGTCTACGTTGAATAAAAATAAGCATATTTAATGACAACCTAACAATGAAAAAAGAAAACATCTTTCTCCATAAAAAAAGTTGTTTAAAACAGCTTTCATGGCTTTTCTCTCAACAATGAAAGGGACCGTTTCCCCCAAAATTTTCAGACCATCGGAAACACTGTTTTTAAGCAGAGAGGAAAAAAACAACATTAAAATGTACCTTTGGTGCTTTGGGCTCACTGACGCGGAGGGCCTCTCTGAAGTATGCATCCACAGCATAGTTAGCTTTGCGCTCTCTCTTGGGCGGCTCGATCCAGGCCCCGATGGTGCCGAGCTTGTGCTTCTCTCTGTAGTCCTCGCCTTCAAACTGGTACACGCTGTCGGGGGCGTCCATCGTGAAGGTTCTTAAGCTGCTCTCTCCAAGCTGGTCCATCTTCTCCTTCAACTCAGTTGTCTGGGGGGAAACGGCAGGAAAGGAATAGAGTAATGTAGTCAGTGTTAAGGAATAGTGAACATTAAAGGATAGAGTGTTGAAGGTCAGTGTTTAGCGTTAAGGAATATAGTGTTTTAGTTCAACGTAAAGAAACAGTGTTTGTGGTCAAATTTAACACTTTTTTCCTTCTACAAAATGACTGGCATTTCTAATTTGAGTTCAAATTCTAGTCAACAAAACAAGTTGCAATCTCATCTGATGGTAAATCAGTAAAGTTTATGTATAAAAAAGGGACATCCTTAAGGGGTTGATATTTAGCAAGAATTGCCCTTGAGCCAGATGACTTTAATAGGGATTATGCTGTGTCAAGGTACCTTCTTTTCTCCTCGAGCCAGAATGGCGTCTATGTCCTCGTCTGTGATCTCACTGTCCTTGGAGGCAAACACGTGACTGGCTCCGTGGCGGATCATGTTGAGCACCTCGTCCTTCCCAAGCTTGTTAGTGTTCTGGTCCACCAGTCGCCCTGAGAACAGTATCAGGGTATGAACGTTTAGCTTTTACATATCATATCACACACTTGTTTTGGGCATTGATATGCTCCTATGCTAGCACCTCTTTGCCTTAAACTGCACACCTTCCATTTTGAAATGATTAAATATCAAAACCTTTACCTTTAATACATTCTAAAAGAAAATATTCCCCAAAAAATAGTGCCCACGGAAAGAATAGACCTTGTATCATATGGTGTAAAAAATGGTAAGCCAAGGTACAAAACAATGCAGGCTATAATGTCATTGTAAGACATAAAATAAACTCTGACATGCAGACAAATGTTTATGTGTTAATTTGCACCTAATTAAAACAAAAACAAAAAACTGGGGTAGTTAAAAGAGAGCTGTGTGTTAATTTTATCAATGTCACCAACTGGCTATATATTTTTTATTGAACCTTTTTCTAGTGAGGTGACTAATTTCTGGAATCATAAAACATAACCCCTGACAGACCTTTACTAAACAATGACCTGCCAATTTTTCTTTCTTCCTTTTTTTATTTTCATTTTTTAAACTGAAATTACATAACCCACGGAAATGTTTTATTGAATATTTTGAAGAGAAATTGACATTATCCAACCTTGCTGAATGACTACATTGTCCAGGCGGAGTTTCATCTCAGCCCTCTCGACGATGCGCTCCTCCACTGTGTTTTCTGTGATGAACCTGAACACCCGGACTTGCTTCTTCTGGCCGATACGATGGGCACGATCCTAAAGAGATATACAATTGATAGAAGCATTCTATGAGCTATAGAGCCACAGAAATTTGGTTCCACTGCAAATCCCAATTTAGCAGCATTATTCCTCCTCACGATGACTACTGGTTGGGTTGGTGTCAGTAAAACTTAGGGATACATACTCGATCATTTTTTTTTTTAATTGAATGAATTTTGACACATAATTATATAATGTATTAAATCAGAAAAATAACTCCTTGACAAGCCTTTACTAAATTCTGATCTGTCAACTTTTAAATAAAAAAACCTGAAAATCTGAAAAGTAGCATCACTGTATTAAGACTTTTATTTGACATAAGTCACATTACCATGGCCTGCAAGTCCACTTGAGGATTCCAGTCCGAGTCAAACAGAACAACGGCTCGATCCAGGCCCCGATGGTGCCGAGCTTGTGCTTCTCTCTGTAGTCCTCGCCTTCAAACTGGTACACGCTGTCGGGGGCGTCCATCGTGAAGGTTCTTAAGCTGCTCTCTCCAAGCTGGTCCATCTTCTCCTTCAACTCAGTTGTCTGGGGGGAAACAGCAGGAAAGGAATAGAGTAATGTATTCAGTGTTAAGGAATAGTGTTAAAGGACAGAGCGTTATAGTTCAGTGTTAAGGGATAGGGTGTTTTAATCAGTGTAAAGGAATAGTGCTGTAGTTTAGCGTTAAGAGAATAATGTTGTAGTTCAGTGCTAAGGGATAGTCTTGTAGGCAGTCTTCAGGAATAGTTTTGTGGTCAAATTTAACATTTCTTTTTTTTTTTTTTAGAAAATGACCGGGATTTCCAATTTGAGCTCACATTCAAGTAAACAAAACAAGTTACAATCTCATCTGATAGACATTATTATGTCCTAAATATAGAGTTAACCCTAATCCCTAACGGCATATTTACACGAAGCAACATGTTACAAGTGGCGCCATTTCATAAACCTTTATACACAACTCAAAGTGGAAAGCAATTTATCCTATAAATCCATTTATATAACAAGCCGGAAACTACAGAAACAGCTATTACTGAAGTCTTGAGCATTTTTTGGAATGGTTTAACTGACTTGAGGTTGCTTTGAGCGAGCAAATATCTCTAACGTACACCCCCCCCCCCCTTACAACCACTCCCAAGAATAGTCAGTGGTTAATGTCGACACCTCTGGACTGGTAAAAAACATATCAACATATATATAAAAAGAAAGGGACAAACTAATAGAGTTGATATTTGGCAAGAATTTCCTTTGAGACAGATGACCATAACTGGAGCCTGCTGTATCAAGGTACCTTCTTCTCTCCTCGAGCCAGAATGGCGTCTATGTCCTCGTCTGTGATCTCACTGTCCTTGGAGGCAAACACGTGACTGGCTCCGTGGCGGATCATGTTGAGCCCAAAATTGTGCGCAATAAACCATTAATCATGTGGTGTGAAAAATTTAAGCCAATGTACAATGCAGTGCAGGGTATCATGTCATTGTAAGACACGAAATAAACTCTGGCATGCAAACAAATGTTTATGTGTTAATTTGCACCTTATTAAAACAAAAACATGATAAAAAAAAAAAAAATCTGGGGTTGTTAAAAGATAGCTGTGTGTTAATTTTATCAATGTCAACAACTGGCTAAAATAATTACTTTTTATTGAACCTTTTTCTTGCAAAGTGACTAATTTCTTGAATCACAAAACATAACCCCTTGACAGACTTTTACTGAAAAATGACTTGCCAATTACTATTTTTTTTATACTGAAAATGTGTAAATCTACAGAAAATTGACATCACTGTTTTAATGCATATTTTGAAGAGAATTGCACATCATCCAACCTTGCTGGATGACTACATTGTCCAGGCGGAGTTTCATCTCAGCCCTCTCGACGATGCGCTCCTCCACTGTGTTTTCTGTGATGAACCTGAACACACGGACTTGCTTCTTCTGGCCGATACGATGGGCTCGATCCTGAAGAGATATACAATTGATAGAAACATTGATGATGAGGACAGGACCCACAATATAAATAGTGAAAATATTTACTATCGCTTTAGAGCCAAGAAATTTGGTTCCACTGCAATTCCCAATTTAGCAGCACTTTTCACAATGTCTACTGGTTGGGTTGGTGTCAGTAAAACTTAGGGATACATACTCGATCATTTTTTTTTTTAATTGAATGAATTTTGACACATGATCATATAATGTATTGAATAAGAAAAATAACTCCTTGACAGACCTTTACTATATTCTGATCTGTCAACTTTAAAAAAACCTGTAAATCTGAAAATTGACATCACTGTATTAAAACTTTTATTAGACATAAGTCACATTACCATGGCCTGCAAGTCCACTTGAGGATTCCAGTCCGAGTCAAACAGAACAACGATATCTGCAGTGGCCAGATTGATACCCAAGCCACCAGCCCTGGTGCTCAACATGAAAATGAACTTTGTGCTATCGGGGTGGTTGAAGTCTAGAATAGATTTCTGGGGACAGAGAAGGAAGATGATCAGTTTAACACAAGACATTGTTTTGGACAAAATTAATGGTTGGGTTACATTGGTAGAAGAAATCACGATATATCACCATCACATTTTTATTGAACCAAAATAAAACAAAGGGTAAAGAAAAAAAAAGGGATGTAACACACAGCACATAATATGTTGTGAGCTGCACCCCAAAACTACTATCAATCATGCAACAAAATAGCCGGAACTTCATTGGTAGGTCCCAATTTCCTTCGAAAGAACCGTGCACAATTATCACAAGACAAAAACCTTCAAACAATTAACTCCAAAATCCAATAACTAGACCGCGCCTGATTTTACCTCGAGGGTTGTCACTACCAACATAATAGCAATCTAAACCTAGAGCCCCACCCCCCAAACAACCTAGCTCCTTACCTGTCTCTCTTCGTGAGGCGTCTGTCCATCAAGGCGGCAGTAGTCATACCTGCGCCAGAAACAGTAGTCCTCCAGGATATCAAGCATACGCGTCATCTGACTGAAGACTAGAACTCTCGAGCCTGGAAGGGTAACAAAAATAATACGCTCTCTTCAACAGTTCTTGACAAACTTGTATAACAAAAAGGATGAACCATTACACTGTTACTTTATAACAGATAGTGAACCATAAGGTTAACAATAATACATACTTTTCAGCAAGTGATCTATTTTCATGGTACAAAGAATGCACCAATATACTCTTTGGAACTTTATGGCAGTGGTGAATTTTATTATTAAGTTATATATCATAACCATTCTGACAAAGGTTGTAGAACCAGTCACTACAAGAATCTTTCAGCAACTAAAATAAAAGCAGTGCAAGGAAACTGGTCAATAAGGACTTGAGTTCTGTAATGGCAAAATCACCTTTAAAGGGTACATTAAGTGAACCGATATAAAAACATTTAGAGTGCAATTTAGCCCTGCCCTTAAAGAGTTAAGAAAGTATTGATGGGAAAAGGAGCCCACAAAGATAGTTTTACTATTCTTTAATTAGTTGGTAGAAAATTATCAAGCAGTACAAGAACAAAGCCAACATATTATCAGTTCATCTCACCATCCTCCTGGAGTCTGGGCAACAGCTTATCCAAGATGACCATTTTGCCGCAGTTTTCAACCAAATGATAATCAGTTGTGTAGGGTGGGCCTGAGGAGAAACACTCATCTCATTACAGGTATTCAAGCTTTCCAGAGCTCACCAATTCAAGCTACTAATTCTGAAACCATTAGAATACTGAACATTTAATATTTCCTACACTTAACAAAATAAGATTATAAAAATAATGTTCTATTATTTCATCAAGGGACAATAGAAACACCTCTGTCTTTAGTCAATCGAACATAATATTAAAATAGGGATTATTCTATTTGACATGCACATGGACCAAGTTTTAAATACTCTTATTCTAAATAGTAAAGGACAGCACACTATTACTTTACATATCAAGCAAGGGTATAACTGCCCATTTACTCGATTTACTCTTTTAATTTTTATCAAAGGCCCAAACTTAGCCAGTGCTAGGTTGAGACCACTGACATGACTCCAAGCTATCAAACAGGTATGGGTGGTTGTAAGCACTTACGCAGCTGATTTGTGCAACTAAGAACAACTTTATGTTTGAAAAACAGTCACCTCTTGCAATCTGTTGAAAAGTCCATTGTCTCCAAAACAGTTGTTAACCAGTAAACTGTAAACCGGTCATCAAAGCACTAAAGGTTAAAAACAAAACAAAAAACAAGGCTGAGATTGAGATCACTGACCTGGCTCCATGCCGTCAAACAGGTACGGGTGGTTGCAGCATTTCCGCAGCTGCATGAGGATGTTGAGCAGCCTCATCTTGTCGCTGCGGCCAGCGCCGTTTACTACGTCAATGTCTTTCATGAGAATCTTCGTGTATCTGGTTTGATAAGGAAAAAGAAAGTAAGAATTTATTTTTCTTCGCCCTGCTCACTAAAACCATTTTCTCACAAACTTTGCCATACAGCAAGAATCTCTGTGTATCTGATTTCACAAGGAGGAATTACCTTAAACTTACTTGGTCTTCCAAAGCTTGACACAAGTTATGAAACTTACACTGGGAAGGCTATAGGGCAATTTAGAATCATACAAACATGATGAGCGAGTTATTTTGTGCAAGGGAACAATCATCTTACAAATTAGAAACCAGTATGCAGCCCTTGACAGACAAAAAAAGGTAGGCTGATAATATTTTAAAATTTAACCATATCTTACAATTCTCTTTGCATCTTGCTTAGCCCAATGAAAACTTTTGTCTCTTTCTTTGGGAGGAGCCTCTTTTCCACATCAGATTTGATTCTCCGCAGAAGAAACGGACGAAGAACCTATATAGGAGTTTAAAACCAAACAATGGTCTTTGATATCACATTAAAAATATATATAACAAGTAGAATTAAAAACTAAAATTTATATACATAAATGAAAATACTATCTAGTTCTATAAAGCCCAAAATATGATTCTCATCAGCTAAATGGGAGTATCAAACAAAGAGCACTAGATATCTTAAACATGACCCCTCCGTGCTTTACAATAAAACATCAAATTATGTTACCTTCGACACAGCTGACCTGAAGAATCTCCACATCTCATCTGCATAATCTCCTATCCTATTCCTAAATACTGTACATTTTAAGCATTTTAGAAACGAGATTGGGCATATTATGACTAAGGTGACATAGTCTTGTCCTCATAAATAAATACACATTGATAACTAAAACAATGTTTCACCCGACAATACCGTTAATTTCATTTGATTGATACACATATTTGTAAAACAAATAGTTACCTCATGCAATCTGCTGACAAGTTCATTGTCTCCAAAACATTTGTTTGCTGTAAACCAAGCATCAAAGTCCTAAAGGATAAAAACAAACAAAAAAACATTGTCATAATATGTTAGCCAGAATGCACTGATTAGTAATGCTTAATAAATCAATAGTTTGCTGAACCTTTTCATGTAAAGTGGCTAGAATATTGGATTACAAAACATAACCCTTAACACACATTTACTGGACTGTGATCTGCCTTGGAAAATTGGCAACGCTGATCTAAGGTTACCTACACTAACTAAGGCTGAGATAAAGGACTAACTTACAACACTATCTAAAAACAGATGCCAACGGGATCATTACTTTTCCAATGAACCTCTTCACGTAAAACAGCATATCACATTACTTCATAGAATATAAACCCTTCACATATCTTTACTGAACAAAGAGCTGCCAACATTTTTTTTTTCTATTACAAAATAATCCCTAAATTTATAGAAATCACCGTCTACAATTGGTACCTCTGAGTTGTTGAACACATCCGGCAACAGGAAGTTAAGAAGCGCCCACAGTTCGTGCAAGTTGTTCTGGAGAGGCGTACCCGTCAGCAGCAGACGATTGGTCGACTTGAATTCACGGACAATCTCTGACAGCTATATAGGTGTAAGATCAAATTTATGATTAGACAAGTTAAACTTTAGTGTCATATTTTTTACATGCCACTACCCCCTCACTACCCACATTGCAGATCAAGAGGCAAAATGGTGCAACCTCTTTCTTTTTTTCAGATAAAATATAATGTACCTCTCAAACGGCAATTGGTTTATTTATAATGGGCAAATACTCACTTTAGATTTTTCATTCTTGATCCTGTGAGCTTCATCAATGCATATGTAGCGCCAGTTAAACTTCTTCATGACAGACTTCTCCCTGATACACATCTCGTATGATGTGATACACACATCCCACTCTCCTGGCACAAGAATATCTCGTATAAACGCAGCCTAAAGAGATAAAACAAATTGATAGTTATTGCTGCATAGCAAGTTTTTCAGAGGGTGAGATTCCTGAAAATACAAACACCCCCAATAATACCAAGAAAAATGTGCAAAAAAGGTCTGAGATTACAACAGGCAAATGATAGCAATAAATTACCATTTAGTTAATTGATTAGTAAAATTATAGAATTATTCTGACGATAAAAAGTCTGAAAATTTTGAAAATTTACATATGGCTTGATTAGTTTTACACCCCCAAAGTTTTCTGAAAGACGACACAGGAGTACCAGCTGATATTTAAAAAAATATTTTGCCAGTCAGAGCTACAGAAAGTAGCCACTTGGGTTTGAACGACTAATTATTCATCTATTTACAGCTTGAACACATACCCTCTTCTCTTGGTCACCAATGAGACACACAGCTCGGATTGTAGGGCACCACCGCTGGAATTCGGCCTCCCAGTTGGCCAGGGTTGACTTAGGGCAGATGACAAGATGAGGCGAGGCGATGTTGCGGTAGTGTTTCATGTAGCCCAACAGAGAAATCGTCTGAAGTGTCTTGCCCAGACCCTGCAAGTGTGGGGACACAAGAATGAAACAGTGTTCAATACAGTGCTACTATGGTTGGATGGATTTCAGTGACAACGAAACAAGCTTGTTAATACTTTTCCTTAGAAATTGCTAATATTTAGTACCCAAACTACCGAGACAATAACATTTTACATCAAAATGGTTAAATGTTTACATTATTTCAATATCCACTTATAAAATATTGTATAACTGGCACTTATTAAACAACAAAAATATTCAGCAGGTGGATCTATTATAATTCGTAAGGATATTTAGGTAAAACCTATCACAAAAATCATGGAATGGTATGCAAAAATCAGTAAAGCCTTTATAGGGTGGGAAGCATAACATTTTTCACCTTAAACTTTTCAAATTGTTACTCTAAAGAAAAACAAAAAAAACATTTATATGTTTTAATCTCAGAAACAACATGTGAAAGGAATTGAAATTGTGATTTCTTAAATCATGAGTTATAATCAAACCAACACATACCATTTCATCAGCCAAAATTCCATTGATACCATTTTCATAAAGAGAAATCATCCAGTTGAGACCACGGATCTGATAGTCCCTCATCTCACCAGCTTTGATATCTGCACACAGAAAGAAAGTAACAGAGCTAACCTGAAAACACAGTGTAAAAATTGATTTTATAATAAGTTCATAAAACTTTTAATCCATTAATACGAAAAGGAGCCAGTGCAAATTTAATCAGAGCAAGAAGGAGATGTAAATCCATCTATAGTGTTTAGATTTGGGATAAATAACTCACATGAGGGGCTGGACTCGAAACGAAGAAGAACGTTTCCAGACTTTTTAGCTTCTGAAAGCAATTCTTCATCCTCTTCTTCTTCTGTTCTCCTATGTCGATGGCTGTAACAGAAATATCATATTTTAAACTAAAACAGAAATGAAGAGAAACATTTAAAATTTATCATACCCTTAATCCATGCAGTTTTGTCACTGAATATTGTATCTGATCAAAGAGTGAAAGTAAAACATGGTTGGTAGAGCCTTCACACCATGTGTTGCCCAGGTCCAACTTCAAAGATTTAGAACTGCCAGAGAGAAAAAGGTCATACAACAGGAACTAATTATTCATCAATACTGCAAAAAGATGAATATTCGCTCACATCATAAATTTAAGAAATGTAGACAAAAAAAGCTTTAAACTAGAACAGTACCAGTGACATAAACAAAAATTCTGATTGTCTGATAAAAAGAGACATTTTTTCATAAAACTGGTGTGATATACCGAGCAATGATTAAGCAATTAGACATTCATTCATTCTTACTCTCCAGCAGCCACCAGCTTTGATTTTTCATCGTTTTTCAACAACTTTGGCCGTCCTTTCATCTTAAGGGGACTGGTGGGCCCACCACCCCCGGCCTGGGCCCCAGTCTGCATGAAATGGGCAAACAGCTCTGTCTGTTTCAGAAGGAAGCCGAAACGGTTGCTTCTGTCCTTTTCCTAAAGATAGTGAAGGGTGAAAAGTTAAATTTTGCTTCAAATGGTTTCATTGTTGTGTGTCATGTCATGTCTGATATAATAAAAAAAAAAAAACTCCAAAATTATCTGCATATCATTTGACCTTTTAGACCAATGTCCCTATTAAAAAAAAAATTTTAACAACTGCAGAAGAAACACCTCTCACCTAAACAATGAATGATTTGCCACACTTTCTATTAAAACTTAGTTATTCTTAGTTCATTTCCATTCTAAATATACATGAACGAAATGACAAATAAAATTTTAAAATATTATCCTTCCAAAGCTTAATCTTATGAAACTATATTTTGTATTCACTACAGAATAGGCCATTCTGTGGTTGATGAGAAATGAAACCTACCAATTTCTCTTCATAAGCTTCATCTTTTCCAGCTTTTGGTGGGGTTTGCAGTAACACGGAAGGACCACTTGCTGATGCAGGCGGCTAGAGAAAAGAATATGTTACATATCAAAACATGTTCAGGTAACTCCTCACATCTTCAATTTTTGTTAGTATACCCTTAAAACCATGATAATGATTGCGGCAAAGTCTACCCCCCCCCTCCCCTAGACTTATACTCTCGCTCTCCTTTCAGGTATCTTTTTCTTGTATTTTACATTTTCTCGTCATTTGTTTTCACCAGACTTTCCTCTTTTAAAATGTTCTCTCAATTTCAATCTAAAATAGTAGTATGTTCTCACCAGATTTTCCTCTATTTAAAATGTTCTCTCAATTTCAATCTAGAATCTAGCTTACCTTCAATCTTTTCTGTATCACCCAAGGGATGGGGCCATAGGCAACGAAACAAACATTTTTTGATGTAGCATACATAGGGTCTTAGGGGGAAGCCAAATATGATTCCCTAATACTCATGACCATTCCTTCCTATCACTCAACTACAGACAAAGAGGGGGGTGTTAAGGGAGAATTGGGAGCAGAGGAAGAGAAAGAGTGGGAAGAAAAAGAAAGTCAACATTCATTGTGAAGAGAGTGAAATAGAGAGGCGAAGAGAGAAAGAGTTGTAATCAGTCAAGCATTTTTGTTACAGCTAGATCGCATCGGGTAAATGGAATTTACTTTTCTTTATGAGGGGATTGAATTTATTCAGCAGTCAATCGAACGCATCCACATCGTGCTACTTACTGCGTATATTTTAGTGCAAGTTGCTCACATTTAGTAAATACAGTAGTGCTCAACTATAGCAGCACCCGCTTCAGCGGGACTTTGGAAATATCTCCGGTTTTTTCTCTATGTAAGCTCTATAACCTGTGCGTTGATATAGCAGGGCAGGGACAGGTCTGAACACGAATACAGAGGGAGAGTTTGAGCAAGCTTTAGAGAAAGAATAAAGGACAGCATTGTTTTGCTTTCCACGCCCTGGCCTAACCATGGCGCGTGGGTTTAATTTTGGTTTGCACTGCTAAAGTGCTAGCTTTACCTGTGACTTTTTTGCCAACCTACCGTAAGGGGTTGGGACTAGGGGTGGGGAAAGGAGGAGAGGGGTTGGGGGATTGGCTGAAAGCAGGCCTGATGTCTGGGCACTGAGATATGTAATGTTATCTTACCAGTCAAGTGGTGTGCGGCTGTGAGAGGCACAAGATATAGGCCTAGATTCTAGATCTACATTTAAGGCTAGCCTAAATGAAAGCGAGGGATGTGGGTGGTAGTCTGCTACACAATTTGAACAACACAAACAAATAAATGGTTGTGAATGTGGGTGCTAGTCTGCTACACAATTTGAACAACACAAACAAATTAATGGTTGTGATCAATCGCGCCGAGGAGGGGGGAAGGGGGTGAGATACTTGGGCTAGGTGGGACTGTGGGCCCTTTTGTACATGTAATTGTAGTTCGTATCATTCATTTCCGTTCGTTGATCCCGGAATATTGGCATTCATGATTCACTCCTAATTTCCACTGGCTATACAATACAGAACGCGTATTATACAGCATTAATAGTTATTTCCCTTTGCTTCCCCATTGCGGGAGCATGCCTACAGCGGCACTTTTCTTCTGGGCCGAAAAATCCTGCTGTAGGCATGTTCTACTGTAATAACAATAACAATTATAATAATAAAAATAATAAACTCGCCATAAATTTAACTCAATATGAAAACTCTCCAGAGAGCACCAGTAATATTATTTTCCTATTATTTATCTATTGCGCTGGACTCAGAATCGGTAGTTCCTGCCCCAACTTTCATACCGCCCACCCTCTCCGACCCACAGACACCGCGAGTTTGCACGCTGATATGCCGCGAAGAGGGGCCGCCATTTTTCTGAGCGATCTAGTGCTATTAAAAGACATCTGTGGGGACCACAAAACTCAAGGAGTGTCGGTTATAAATTAAAATAGACTTTACATCTAGATCTAGATCTACATAGGAAAATACAAATTATAGATCTTAAAACCACAGCAAAGGTATCATCGCTCTAGGTCTACGTCTAGATCTAGAATAGATCCACTCCAAATCTAGACTAGATCTAGATCTAGATTTAGTAATTTAGTTAGAATCTATTGTTACCGAATCTTCCAGTTCGTCGTCTTGCTTCATAGGTTCATCTGTCTCTGCGTGATTCTCTTGATCCGAATCAGACATCTTGTACTACAATGAAATCAAGTAATGCCCAGAGGAAAAGAATTTATTTCACAAAATCTGGAATCTAGGTTTTCTTATATAAATTCAGGTAACCCAATATTATTCCTTGTCTTTTTGTTTGGCGGGGATAATTTTAGCTTCAGTTTCATGCAACCGGAAGTTTGGACCAAATCGATTTAGTAGACCGGTTCCGGTCGCAGATAATTTAGGGAAGTGTGTATTTTACAAGTGAAACTCAAAATTACACAGTGCAGCCATTACTAAGAAAAGGAGAAAAGGGACACTAAAGAATGCAAAAATTATAACTTAGAGGCAAACTGGATATTCAAAGAGCACCTCACAGCACAAGAGCGAGATAGACAGTCACCAACAGTAACCCAAAGGCTGTGGGAAACCTCATCACAGCAGATTTCATTGAACAAACAGGGGCATCTGCATGCTTGATAAGGCACGACAATAGAGAAAAAAGAGGAAGAGGAAGGAAAAGAATGCGATGAACGTGCAACATTATGGCCAATACAAAACGTCCGATTCGCGAGAAGTTGGCACAGTGAGAAAGGGGGAAAGACAAGAGGAAAGAACAGAAGAGAAGAGAAGAGAGAAAGATTGGGACTGGGGAGAGGGAGAGAGAAGAGAGAGAGAGAGAGAGAGAGAGAGAGAGAGAGAGAGAGAGAGAGAGAGAGAGAGAGAGAGAGAGAGAGAGAGAGAGAGAGAGAGAGAGAGAGAGAGAGAGAGAGAGAGAGAGAGAGAGACAGACAGACAGACAGACAGACAGAGAGAGAGAGAGAGAGAGAGAGAGAGAGAGAGAGAGAGAGAGAGAGAGCAGTCAGGCAGACAGACAGACTGACATGTCTATGCTTTTATTTCCTGTTGTCATTTCAATGTCAATATTACTGTTGTTGTTGGTATATCATGGATAAATACAAGATTATCTTATCTAATATTGAATATTAGTTTTAACACGCAGAATTATAATTATATCCAATGAATGTAATATAAGTATAGAGCTGTGCGCCTCTATGGTGCACTTGGGGACAGCCAGTGGTTGTGGTGAACAGTTGGTATTCCCCATTACACCATCCTTGGTCTTTGGCACCGGCTTACTTTGGTTCACAGGGAAGCTTTGTCAGAAGTTGTGGAAATAGCACAAAGCCTTCAGACTCAGAGGTACAGGCGTTCGGTACTTCGAGGTGTCGGTGGGTTGGCTATCCTGAGAGTGCCTATGGTCATCTTCACCCCTTGCTAAATTTACAAGAGGCATAAACCTTTCTTAAAAATGTGCGAAATTCCGTTTTGTATTTATTATCTCCCTTGGTTCGTTTCCCTACTTCATTATTTTAGATCCCTACTACATGATTGTAACTATAAAAGAAGCACTGTTTATCCTTGAACTTTTATAACATCTCTCTCTCTCTCTCTCTCTCTATAACATCTCTCTCTCTCTCTCTCTCTCTCTCTCTCTCTCTCTCTCTCTCTCTCTCTCTCTCTCTCTCTCTCTCTCTCTCTCTCTCTCTCTCTCTCTCTCTCTCTCTCTCTCTCTCTCTCTCTCTCTCTCTCTCTCTCTCTCTCTCTCACCCCCCCCCCCCTTTCCTCTCTAAAGAATACGAAGTATATATATGTAAATATTTTTTTTTTAATGTTAAATATTTAGTAACATGACTGATAGTATTTTGGGTAATTTGGTTTGATATTATTTTTAACTATGATTTTAGTCGGTAGCTAAGGTGTTTTGAAAAAGACTACCATTAAATTTTCAATGACTTATGTACGTGAATGTTCCATTGAGTAAACCCTGACTCTCGACCCCCCCCCCCCCTCTCTCTCTCTAGCTTTCTTTCTCTGCCCTCCTCTAGCTCCCCATCTCTTTTTTTCCATACGCTATGAGCTATTCTCTCTATCTTACATATGGGTATGAAATCTCCCACAAAAGGCGATTCTTTCCTATTCACTAAATCTATAGTGTCTGATTGTAAGTTTCAAGAGCGGAGCTAATAGTGTTATTGTAATAAAGAGCTTTCATAATTGAAATACGTGAAGGAGGAAAAGCAACAAAACAGTTTATTTTTAAGAAACTACAGAATAACCCTGACATACACACACGCAACTTCCTTCCCGTGAAATATCTCACTACCGGTATTTCACACTCTCTCGTGAAAATCTGTCCAAGTGTACTTGAAATAAATTTGCACCATTTATCTATCTAGCGTCTTATTTTTGCACATAAATAGGGCTCGGTGGACTTGACACGAGAACAAGAGAGGGACACTGAAAACAAAACTTGAATGTTTGTACATACGAGAAACATCAATGGTAGCCTACCAAGGTGGTCAGTGTAAACAAAAATTTGAATGTTTTAACTTACGAGAAATATCAATGTTAGCCTACTGGGGCATTATAAGCGTTTGCGATTTTGAAATGTGGAGAGATAGAAAATTCTAGAAAATAAAAGCCATGGAAAATTAAAACTAATCAATTAATAAACAACAACCACAACGTTGCACATCTTAAAAGTTGTATTTAGTATTTCAAGATTGGGTTTGGTTGGACATTATAGATAATTGTTAAGATAAAAACACAGGAATGGATCTTTTAAAATCAAAAGTTATGGATATAACTGAAGAAAAATCCACTGATGCGCTACATTTTTTATGAGAGGACATTCTTGCGATTGCAAAAGACATAAGAGCAAAATTTTTGTAGCTGAAGCTGTTTGTCCGTTTTGTAAAGGGTCATTCAAGATGCCTACGTTTTTAGACACCTATGTTTATACACAACTCAAGGCATGCATGTAATGGCCTTTTCATTTCCTTAAGAACAAGAACAACAGAAGCATCAACAGCAACAACAACAACAACAACAACAACAACAACAAAAGCCAGATTAAAGTTAACCCTTCCGAAAAACACCAAGTATTACCGTGACGTTAATAAACACAACTAAGAATGGATTTGGAAACCTACACCAACCAAAATCTAGTAGTGGACAGTGACAACAAGATCCAGAGCTGCAACTTTTTGTTTGTCTCTTAGCGTCCAAACTGAGCGCTATATAAACTATATTGTGGGCGGGTTCCAATACTAACGTGTGACAATTTTACGTGCAATCGCACAGAGGCTGCGTGATAATACCATGACTCCTATGTCAGCTAGCCACATTATACTGACACTCACCCGGCTAGTATAAGATGATATGGGACAAATACTGTTTTGACCAATCTAAAGTTTCAAACCAGGGGCCTCTCAATCGGGAGACCAACGCTAAAGCACTTGCACCAGTTCGGTGACTTAACAGCGCAATCAATTATAAAAGGAACATCATAGATTACAAGACTATGAAGTGATTTTGAAGAAACATAAACGTATACAGCTGATGACTCTTGTTAAGGATGAAAAAATAGTCATTACTTATGAGCACTAGAAGAGTCGTATTAAGGGCTACCAAAACATAAAAATACCCAACAAACAAAAGCAAAACAATACCACCAATATGAACCAGGAAATTTTTACTGATCTCCAGATCGGGACAACGGTAAAAGACGCTAACCACCAACCCACCCATCTCCCTCCCTTTCCCATGGATCCCCCGCTTTACTCTAATTCACACAGCCCCTCAACACCCTAAATATAATAGTTTAACAATAGCATATTTCATTAAAATGCCTTGAAACCTCGATCATTTAAGAAAGATTATGTTGGAAAGAAAAAAAGATACAATAAACAAAACACGGCCGCCAAAAAAAAACACACAACAACAACAACAACAACAACAAACAATAAACACAAAAGCAAGAACCACGCACACGAACCAACAACAGACACGACAACAACAGCAACAGCAACAAACAAACATAGAAAACATCATATGTTCTATCGGGGTATCAATATTTTTTTCGGCGTAAGGAGAGAGAGAGAGACTAGCCTCGAGAGATTACCCTGGTGTGGTATAGAGATGTGTTGCTTGCTTATTTTGCTTTCCTTAACATCCATCGCCAGCAACTAGGCAATCTCGCTTAAGAGTTACAAGACAAATGTTTTACAAAAATTGTATGCGCCACTAGACAGAGATACAACAGGGGTACAAAGGCTTCTGTCTTACTCTTAGTCCTTTTGTGCTTAAACCGATCTTTCGAGTAAGGCCTACAGCATAGGCATTCGCTAAGAAATAAATATTAACCAATACTGAATAAGGAATTTCAAATTTCAAGAGTTACAAAACTAATGTCTAACGTTAGATGTAGGTACAGAAGGGATACCAATGCTTCAGTTTTAGTCATTTTGTACCGAAACCGACCTTTCGAGTATGGTCTAAAAATAGGACTTCGTTATAAATAAATAATAGAGAATGTTGAAAAATTCCGATGGGAAATTTGGTACCATTACCTCAATGACAGCGACGTTGAACACAGTGTGACATTCATGTTATATACACGCACATAATTATATAATAGTATTACTATTAATCTCTTTATAGTAACTAAACAGTAATTAAAAAATGAGTGCATAGTGTTTAACACTTTTAAAATACAATATTAAAAAATAACGGCAAGTATATAAAGTTAATATTATAATTAGTGCATGGAGAGTCGGGAACATGAAAGCATAATAGGGACTCCGAACTCCGAGATATCCTTGTTATGAGCAGGGTGCACTATTGCGAGCACCAATATTTATCAGGGTTTTGTTACAAATAGGTCATAACTCTGTTACCGACCCCACATGATGGTATTATCTCAATGCGAACCCAAAACATATTGATTAGAAGCTATGCCTTCCTACTTATGGTTGTGTGTAAGTATAACGTGACCGGCTGAGTCAGGAGTCATGGTATCTCCGCACTGTCTCTGTGTGGCAGTAAGCAATATTGTAAGACGGTAGTAACATTCAGCCCCATCACTTATCTGTTAGTTTAGATGCTCTTTGGGGCACCAAGGATGATCAGGCAACCAATTTTCTCCCCCCTTCTCTGTTTTTAACCTTTCGAAGGACTTCATCCAGCTTAACACCTGTCCACTCTGTTATGTATCTTCTCATCTATCTGTATGTCTGCTTTTCCTCCTCCCTTCCTGTACGGCGCCCCGCAGGGTCATCTTTACAAGTCCTGTCGATCTTGTTATGTGCCCATACCATCTCCATTTGCGTTTTGTCTTAGTGGTGAGAAGATCTCCATAGAGCCCAATAGCATAAGCGATAAGCGTTCATAACACCTGGGACCATCTGACCTCTCAGCTAGCGCCCCATCATCCAGGAGACCCTAAGAGCTGATGACAGGCCCGGGTACCGTCTTAGTCATCAATACAGGCTTTGCGATCCACGCAACGCTAACATGTTACATAACCAGGCCCCTTATGCATTGGGATTTTTTGATCGCTCATTGGCTCCGTAAGTTTAGTGTAGAGCTATGATTGGACGCAGGCGCAACTTTCCTTACCTACCGTCTTCGTTTCGTTATGGGCCCCGTTAGCGCGAGGCCTCTTATATTTGGGAAGAACCCCATGGACCCTGGAAACGCGCATTAATTTAATTAACATAAACATAGCAGATACCCCATACGCTTACAGCGCTAAAAGGCGACTAAATACATGTGAGCGTAAGGAAGGCGGGGTAGGAACGTCGGTTTCGGATATTATATAACAGGAGGAACATTTCTTTAAATGTCCATGACAAAAAGGAACAATATAGATAACAGGCTCTTAAGAGAAAAAAATTATGGGACAACCAATACTATTAGATGATTTTTTTACATTTCCTATATTCATATATTATGCGTTTCTTTCTTCCATTTAAAGAGTCGTTAAAATCATTAGGCAAACAAATAGCCTTTTAACTTTAAAAGGAAGCACCAATACATTTACCATTATAAAAAATAATAATATGTTTTTTATATATCAAGTTTAAATCTAGTTAACCATAGAAAGAAAGTGTGGGAGAAAATTTTGAGAGAGGAGAAGATACAAGAGAAAGGGAGGCACAGAGACAGACAGCAAAGTTTAATTTTATGGAACGACAGAGTGTGTGTATGTGTGTGTGTATAAGTGAGTTGAGTTCAGTTCAGTTGATTTTAACGTTTAACATAACTATGTTGTAGACGGGCCCCAAGACGGACGTCTGACAATTTTATGTGCTGCCACACACGAGACAGGTCGGGATACCATGACTCCTGTCGCAGTCGGTCACATTATACTGACACCGACCCAACCAGTAGGGAAAGCAGTCGCAAGGATTCGAACTCAGGACCCTTTGCGTCGGAAGCCCATGTTCTACCCCTGGACCACGGGGCCCCGTGTATAAGAGAGAGAGCGAGATAGATAGAGAGAGAGAGAGAGAGAGAGAGATAGAGAGAGAGAGAGAGAGAGACGGAGGAGAAGAGAGAAAAATATATCATAAGAGAGAAAGCGAAAATGGGTTGGAGAAAGGGATAAAGCTAGTCACTTTCTTCATTAAATAGACGTCCGAAATCTAGATTTGTAAAAAATTAAATCAAATACTAGCCTATAGTAGAAAGAATGAGAGAGAGAAAGAAAGAGAGAGAGAGAGAGAGACAGACAGACAGACAGACAGACAGACAGACAGACAGACAGACAGACAGCAGTGACACCCTAAAAATGAAAATGATACATAATTATACTAGTAAATGTCTCTTTAAAGGGAATGTATCAACATTGTAACGTTTGTATCTTGTACTGAAAGATTGTAAATAAACTTTTTCTAAATTGTATGTTTGAAAACTGATGTACCCTTCATGTATAATAGAGATTATCATAAATTGGTTTTTAAGTATGATAATTTGCGTTTAAACTTTAAACAAAACAAAAAAGAACCCGACAAAAACCCATTTTGTATTATCGTGTTTTTATTATAAGTCATAAATATGATTTTTTAGTTGTTACATTGTTTCCTAAGAATTTCTGAATAAAAAATGTCATTTAATCTTATAATATTTGTTGGTCAAACAGTTTGGGGGGGGGGGGGAAGAAAAAAATATCGTATAAAATATGCCTCAAACTTTTGAATAGACAGAAATGTGAAACAAAACACAAAGGATATAGATATTAACTAAAAGGTGGCCACGCAAAAAATCCACATGTACATGCATATTCATTGAAATTTTATGTCATTATTATGATGTAGGCAGTTAGTTACCTACCTCATACTACTACTACTACTACTACTACTACTACTACTACTACTACTACTACTACTACTACTACTACTACTACTACTACTACTACTACTACTACTACTACTACTACTACTACTACTACTACTACTACTACTACTACTACTACTACTACTACTACTACTACTACTACTACAACTTACATGCTTACTTACGTAGTAATTGCAAAATTTGTATGAAATAAAGAGGAAGATGCAATCCTCTGTGTCTACGCCATTAACCTTGCGCGGAAATGATAGTGTTTACTTCATGTTCATTATTTTTACCACCACCGATGCTGCAGGTCTTTTTGCTGGGTCAGGCTCAAGCATGAATTGCAGTGACACCCTAAAAATGAAATTGATAATTATACTAGTTAAAGTCTCTTTAAAGGGAAAACAACAATGTTATAATGGGCATTTTTTGTAATTTAAGATTATAAATCGAACTTTTCCTGACTTGTATTTCAAATTTAAAAAATTCAACAGACTTCAATAAGTATAGAGATGATTATATGTGGGTTTTTAAGTATGCAATTTCATGTTTATACTCGAAAAAAAATTTACCTCAAATATTTGAATGAACATAAATGTAAAACAAAACACAAACGACACTTTTCTAGTTTTAAAGTTCTTTATAACACGTCCCGTTTTTTTAATAACAGGTGGCCAAAAAAGAAATCCCCACATCTACATGTATATTGTTTTGAACTGGTCAAATGATGCATTCAACATATTTAAAACTGTTTGTTATGATCATGATGTAGGCAGTTAGTTACCTACCTCTGTACCGCAGAGAGATTCACAGAAGCAACCTGCAATCTTACAAGGAATTTTGTCCCTGCTTGGAAATCTTGCCCAGTTACCAATGCCCAGTACATTATACCTATAGCAAACACATCGCACTGATGAAGTGGGACAGAAAAAAAATTAATACTATAAGCTGAATTCGTTTGCAAAAAATTATTAACTATCAAAGTTACTTAAAATTCATGACAAATGGCAATTCACGCCAGAATCCTATGGCCTAAGAAAAATATTTTGTAAACTATGAGAAGGTACTGAATCATCAGGTCACAGTCGCTAGTCTCTTTTTAGGCATTGGTTCGTGACGGTTTTTCTCTTTTCTTATGACTATTGTGTTACTTTTAGATACAAAGTTTGAAAATCTTTTCTTTCAATTGATTGACTAAAACAGTATTACCATTAGTTTATATTGAGGTGAGATAGGTTAACACTGCAGCACAATACAGAATATACAGTGATTTGCACTAAGGCCTTAGGACACTTACTTTGAAGGGATCAATGTTATCTTCCTCGCCTGCCTCTCTGATCTCCGGCGCCCAGTAGTCTTTTGTTCCACCCACCCGCCATGCTGGGGCTGTCCTGGTCTCGTCCTTCACCTTCAGTGCCAGGCCCATGTCGCCCAGGTAGGCGCGGTCCGACGCGTCAACGAACACGTTGTCCAGCTTTATGTCGTTGTGGGCGACGTTGTTCTGGTGAAGGTACTCCACTGCCAGGGCCACCTGAGACATGAGGCAGTGGACGCGGCTGGGATCTTGTTTACCGTCCAACACAAGGTCGCCTTGTGGGTAGTAAGGCATCACAATGAGGGCGTATTTGTCACAGCAAGCAGCCATGATGCGCGGTACTAGGTGAGGGTGATGGAAGGTCTGCAACAGGAAACCAATATTAGATTTTATAACAATGTCAGCATTTGCTTTAATGAATATAACACTGACATCATTTACTTTAACGAGTATATTTTTATTCATAGGCTTCTACACAGTAGAAAGCAGTTGCTCAAAAGTTAAAGAGTTAAAGCATACTTTAGAAAGGGTGTCATACGAGGGAAAATAACACATTTTAAAAAAGACACTGAGACACTTTCTATAATAGTAGAGCTATAAGAATTTTCTATGGTTTACACGCAGTTACTCTCTAGCTTGAACAAAAACAATAGACGCTTTTACAGGGGATTGGTTCTAAAGAACGGTGAAGGGGTTTAATTTAGCGGAGTTAAGCCATGCCTCGGAAGATACACAGATCGAACAAGGGTATAAGAAGAAAAAATATAAATTAAAGGAAAGAAACATTTTCGTTATTGAAACAAATTATTACTAAGCACGCTTGGTTGCTATAATTGATCAGAACAAAACTATGAACATTTTTTTAATATTGCTCGCCAGTGAAAGATTTTTAAAACCTAATATTGTTAAACAAAGAAAAAAGGATACACGAAACAAAAAATCACTATTGGGGATCATACAATGTTCGAAGAGAATGTTTTACACAAGGAAAAGTCCTTTCTGGTTAAGATAATTTTACCTAAAAGTTTGAAAAATTGAAAGCACGGGAGATCTTTTTTTCTATACGGAAATTGTTTCTTTTTAAAGTATATCACATTGTAACAAATAATTATGTTTGTCATATTTATGTTCTAGATAAAAAAAACATTGCTCGCTAATCTTTTAAAAGTGCAACATGTGATTAAATGAAAAAAACAACAATATACATTGAAAATGTTTAAAGTTTAAGTCGATCATAACTGTATGCTGCACGGGAAACTATAAAACTTATCATTCCGTGTTTGAGCACTTAAAAAATACCTAAATTAAATAATAAGATATTGATTTTCCTAATAATTATATACAACCGATACAGGTGGAGATTTTTAGCCTTATTTTACCATCTTATATCGCAACTATCAAATACGCGAGGAATGATACATTTTATTCGCATTTGTTACGGGGAAAATTCTAAATTTAATCCGTATCCCTACTGAAATTAATATTGTAGAGGAACAATCGCTTTATTGTTAAGCTACAAGACAAACAAATAGACGCAATTTTAATATTTAAAGAAATTAAAATGAGAAGAAATTTAAGTTGTATTTTATTAACTTGCGTAATTGAATGACATACATAAGTTTCGATATTTTCTTCAATATACAGTTAAAACTCACCTGCATCAATTCAGCCTCTTTTGCAAACAGGCTGAACTTCCTCTCACGATTACTGTGCACCAGAGAAAACTTCTTGGCTGCCAGAGTGCGCCCAAGTCCGTTCATTGGCTGGACTAGGTACACTTTGCCGGCACTCCCTCTGCCGAGAAACTTTCCTTTCTTCAAGTTAAACTTGTGAAAAACATCTTCTCCCTTCAGGTTTGAGTAGTAGATTCCGTTTGGGTTATCCATCTTTACTGAATCAGACGTGTTGTCTAAGAGTAGTCCAGTGGCATCGAATGCTCAGCACGAACTGAAGCTCTGAGCGAAAGTGACCAGCTTATATACTGATGCTGCGGACGTAATGGCGGTGCTTTGATCTCCCAAACAAAAGGTGGCATCCAATCCATACGTAAACATAGCGCCTGACACAAGAACAACAGAAATGCGCCAAGGCGGCGGTCATTGAAAACACGCCTGAAGGCTGTTTATCTACAGCGGGGTACGGTGGAGCCTTGACTGAGAGCACAGAGGACGCTAACGAGAGAAGCGCCTGGGGCATCGGTGACCCCTCGGGATAGACTTTGAAGCTGGCGGGCTCGGTGGACCTGACACGAGAACAAGAGAGGGTCAGTGAAAACAAAATTTGAATGTTTGTACATACAGGAAATATCAATGGTAGACTACTAGGGCGGTCAGTGTATACAAAAATTTGAATGTTTTTACGAGAAATATGAATGGTGTAAACAAAACTGATTGTTTTCACATGCAGCAAATAATATTCCACTAAAATAATTTATCAGGCGTTCTAATTATGTGATAGAAATGGACGCGGAAAGCGTTGTGTGATTTGAAATTTGGAGAAATATAAAATTCTAAAAATAAATACAAAAAAGGAACAATCTGGCCCAACAACAATAAATAGCCTATAGACTTTGGACAAAACAACAACAACAACAACAACAACAACAACAACAACAACAACAACAACAACAACAACAACAAAACAAAACAAGCAGCATATCCTGTAAACCTGGGCGTCACTTACTACCTGGTTTAAAAATAAATAAAGACTAAACCACTTTAAACCAACAATTCAATTTGCCTGTTTTCCTCGTTTCAGCCTGGAAACACACGACTGAGGAGGGGGTGCGAAATCGCCCAAGTGATAGAGCGTTGGTCTGCCAATCGGTAGGTCCCTGGTTCGAAACCCACTATCAGTAAAAATATTTCTTTGTCCGATTTCGTTCCCTAATTGTTGAATCGGTGTTAATATAAGTTGACCAGTTGAAACAGGAGTCATGGTATCCCATGCACTGTCTCTGTGTGGCAGCATGTAAATTGTCAGACATTAGTCTTGGGACCTGTAAACAATATAATTAAATTGTGCTGAAATTGGAGAATTAAAAAACTCACGAAAACTCGCTTTCTGGCTCTCAAACACAAAATGTATAGTATATAATTATTAGGATAACTATTTCCTCTTCCTCCTTTTCACCCTCTCTGTCTTCTCTCTATTACTTCCTCTCGTTTCTCACTCCAATGATTTGACAAAAAGTATTTGCAAATTTTCTACACTCTCCAAAGATTTAGGAGGAACAAAAGCATCAAAATAATATAATGTGAAATTTTAAGTTCAATAGAAGTGCGTTCATTCCCCTCTTTCCCCCATAACAACCCTTCGATTTCTCATGGGACAACAATAGTTTTAACCCTTGATACGCGAGAAAAAAATAGGGATTTAAGCTGAGAGCATCGTTCACAAAGCCTAGTCTCTAGATCACAATGACAACCAGCCATCTGTGATCTATGAATTCCCAACGACCACTAGCATTTTCTCATTATCTTAAAGTCAAAGATAGGACTTACCCGCAAGATTTCTTTGGTGCGGTGAGATTTGTGATAACTTACCACAGTCAGAATCACAATGACAACCAGCGATCTGTGATCTATGAATTCCCAAGGGCCACTAGTACTTTATTTTCCACTTATCTTAAACTCAAAGATAGGACACAACCGGAATTACCCGAAATATTTTTTTGGTGCGGAGTGATTTGTGATAACTTACCACAGTTAGATCAAAAGATCAAGTTTGGGATGGGATAGTTTTAAGCTAGAGAATCTGTTGACCAAAACTTTTATGTGAGTGTACGTGTGTGTGTGTGTGTATGTGAGCTTATCCCCATCTCTCTAGCATTGCCTCTCTTTCTCTGTCTGTCTTTCTGTCTTTTCTTTCTGCCTGTCTGTCTATCTGTCTGTCTGTCTGTCTGTCTGTCTGTCTGTCTGTCTATCTGTCTGTCTGTCTGTCTGTCTGTCTGTCTGTCTGTCTGTCTGTCTGTCTGTCTGTGTCTGCCTCCCTCTCCCTCTCTCTCTAACTTTGTTAAACTCTCTTAAGTCCGAGGATATTAGTTTCTCGCGCTTCCTCTTCATTTCCATATCTCTTTCCCCAATTCTCGTTCCCACTGTCTTTTTTGCCTCTCTCCTTCGCACTGTTTAGCCCCCCTCCCCCCTCTCTCTCTCTCTCTCTCTCTGTCTCTGTCTCTCTCTCTCTCTCTCTCTCTCTCTATCTATCTATCTCTCACTTACGCAAACTCGTTTTCTGACCAATCTATCAACTTAAAATTTAAAACATATATCTCGGAATAAATTTTCCTACCCCTCATGATTTCTTTAATAGAAAATATGCTCACCACCCATATCCCACCAAGATAACACTTCCAGTTTCTCATGGGACAAAAACATTTTAAATGTAACTTGAAATTTTGCACGCAGCACGCAATAAAAAAATAACGATAATCGAACTCACATCCTCACTATCAAATCCTAATCTCAACACAACAATCAAAACAAGAGAGGTACCATCCATCCAATCCCGAAGGAGCTCTAGCTCTCTCATTGTCCTATTAAAAAAAAGTGAGGAAATTGTAAACGCAGGCTTTGCGATCCACTTGACGATAACGAATGACATAATCACACACAGGGATGGAGTTGTCTAATCGTTCATTGGTTCCGTACGTCTCGGATAGCGCTATGATTGGACGCTAGTGCAGAAATCCTTACATATCAGTATTGGGGCCGTCCACAATATGACCTATTTAATATTGTTGTAGTTGGACGCCAAGCAACCGGACTCAACTCAACTCACCACTGGACCCAAGTGTGATCAAGGACATTTTTAAAACGTGCTTAAGCCTTACCTATCGTATTCGTTTCACTTTAAGCCCCGTCATCACAAGGTTTCTAATACCCGAGAGGTTACCGTTGGTGCGATGTGATTTGAGACCACTTGTCACAGGCAGATCGCGACCTGGCACCCGGGACCATCTTGAGCCAAAGATGTATGAGAATCGATCTGATCATCTCATCGCCCGTTTGTCCCTGACCGAAAAGTATGGGAGCGAAGCGAAATTGGCCTTACTGTTAAGAGATTTATATCGTGTGGTCTAAAACAAAATTGATATTTTGAATTTTTTTTGGCTTTGTTTTGTTGGCATTTTATCAGACGTTTCTACTTTAGATACATCCTTGACCGAGAAATATGGAGGCGAAGCGAAATGGACCTTTCTGCCAAGAGATTTATATCATGTGGTCTAAAATAAAATCGATTTTTAATTTTTTTTTTTTTTTTGCTTTGTTTTGTTGGCATTTTATTAGAAGTTTCTACATTTGTTTTCCTGTCCATCGTGTTTTTTTCGTTCTTAACAACAATAATAGAAACAACAACAACAGCAGCAACAACATAAACATTAACAAAAACAACATCAGCAACATCAACAACAAATCCAGAGTAAAGTTTCCCCTTCCGAAAAACACCAAACACGCATTACCGTAACGTTAACATAAACACAATTAAGAGTGAATCTTGAAACCAACAATAACCAAAATTAAGTATTGGACAGTGGCGTTCATAACTATCTGGGACCATCTGACCTCTCAGCTAGCGCCCCATCATCCAAGAGACCCTAAGAGCTGATGACAGGCCCGGGTACCGCCTTGGTCATCAATACAGGCTTTGCAACCCACACGACGTTAACGTGTTATATAACCACGCCCCTTATGCGTTGGGATTTTTTTTTTATCGCTCATTGGTTCCGTCAGTTTAGTGTAGAGCTATGATTGGACGCGGGTGTAGATTCCCTTACCTACCGTCTTAGTTTCATTTTGGGCCCCGTTATCGCGAGGTCTCTTATGTTTGGGAAAAGCCCCATGGTCCAGGAACGCGCACAATACTTAATTAACATAAAAAGAGCACAGAGACCACAGTCTTACGGCGCTAACAGGCGGCTAAATACAATGTGAGCGTGTTGGAGCACAGGTTAGAACGTAATATGTAAATAATATTATTTTTTATATGTATAAAACCTTACAGAAAGACCATTTATTTTGAAATACCATGACAAAAAGGAACAAAATAGATATCAGTTTCTATAGAGGTGAAAAATGGGACAAGCAATTTTATTAGCTGACTATTTTATCACATTTCCTATATTTATATATAAAGGTTTTCTGCCATTCTATTTAGAATATTCGACAAATCATTTAAGCAAACAAATAGCTGTTCAACTTAAAAAGGAATTTTTGGAGCACTTATACCAATGTGGAAGATATAACATAATTTTTACCTGTTAATTTTGAATTTATTCAACAATAGAAAGAGGGTGTGGGAGATTATTGTAAAATAGGAGAAGGCATAAGAGAGAGGCAGAGACACGGACAGACACACAATTTTGATTTTATGGAGAGAAACAAAGAGACACAGTGTGTGTATGCGTGCGTGTGAAAAAAAGAAAGGGGGAGAGATAACAAAAAGATAATATTCACAGGTACATATATAGAGAGACCGTGAGAAAGTGGGAGAGAGTGAGAGAGACAAACTGCCATTTGCGGCTTATTCATTTTTTCCTACTTTAAATTCTTTTTGTTCTATGTATTTGAAAAAAAGGGAGAGGG
>RQTK01000011.1:273885-291027 GCA_003991915.1 Elysia chlorotica
TATCTATCTATCTATCTATCTATCTATCTATCTATCTATCTATCTATCTATCTATATATCTATCTATCTATCTATCTACCTATCTAGCTATCTATCTCTCTCTCTTTCTCTACCTTGTTCTCCATGATCTCTTCCATGCACTATTCACATCAGACTCTATAGACAGACATAACATAAAGTCTTGGCAGACACTACCCCAATTCCACTGTCTGTGAGTGTCCAACGCACTAAAACTAATGGTCCAACTTGAGTTCGTTGACCGAATGGAAGCAACGCCCCAACCGGAAGGAGCTTTGATAGCCTTTACTTCCGGTAACTTGGTCAGCCTTGGGGTTTTATTGAGGCGGTAACGAGAGTGGAACTCTTCACCTTATAAGGTTTACACTGTGCATATAAATTTTGTTGATTGTTACTGAGGCATTGTGGGAAGGGCGAAACGATTTCGGACACGAATATTGTGGAGAATTTAAAGATTATTGAGTAAACAAGAGGTAGTGGATGGTTAAGGGGTAGGTTTAAGTTGATGCGGGTTAAAGAATATTTTTTTTTTGCTATAACTCCACTTTTAATTATCTTTTCTTGTCGATGTAAAATTTTCAGGCTTCTGTGTATGAAGGGAATGTATTATTAATTTCCTTTTGCCGTTTGAATACAGATGTATGTGTTCTGTATTATATATATTTTTGTGGGGGGAAAGAAATGTAATGAGATAAGTATTTTATGAGCTTAGATGCCGTCAATCTTTCGGAATAGCTCGGAATAATATTTGATTTCAGAATACGAAATACAGATTATATTTCCATGGACAATTTAGAACTATTCCTTCAGAGTCAGACCAAAAATATTATGTGACAGTTTAATACAGGTAATGTACACTTATTAGAAGCGCCTGAGTCATACAACTGTGTATTGTTTAATGAATTTAATAGCACGTAAAAAAAAGTACAAAAACTTTTTAGTCGCACAAAGTGACGTCCCAAGAGGGGCGTACAAAGGCAACATATATTAGAAATTATCTAGATCGGTGACGAATTAGAGAACTATGTCTTTATCGTATTTGAGAATTAACAATAGCAATAGGAATCATATTTCCATTACTTTGTGTAACTTTATCAGGATATTGATATTAGCAAGGGTGGTATCTTTGTGTTATTAAATTAAGCTCATAATTTGCAACATTTTCCTAATAGTCCATTTCACACAATAATTGAATATCACTCTATACGCTTTGCCCATTTTGGGACGCCATGTTTCAGTAGTGTTGTGTAGAAATATATTGGGAAAACCCTAGTACGCAAAATAGTTATTTGTTAGAAATTACTAAAATTGTCGTTATTGTGTAGTTAACATTTCTTAAACTTCTATTTTTCTTTTGCATGCCACTGTCTTGTGTATCCATGCCCAAATAGGAACTCAAAACGCAAGACTGTCGAATTGAAATGAATATGAAAGCTAGACAAAGTACATGTTGGCCTATGTTCCGTACCGACAAGGCTTCATGCTTGCTAAAAACAACAACCAAAACATAATCACAAATCTGAAACAAGTTTATCGTGTAATGTTACAAATATGTTTCTAATGTTCTCTCAATCTCTCTGATCTCCACAGCTAGAATCATCCGCTGCAAGACTATCTCAAGATTTGATCCAGCCTCATATCCTTCCGCCTTCCGCCACAAGCCTGATATCCTCCAACAG
Source organism: Elysia chlorotica (assembly GCA_003991915.1). Lineage (NCBI taxonomy): Eukaryota > Metazoa > Mollusca > Gastropoda > Plakobranchidae > Elysia > Elysia chlorotica. Next base: position 275,583 of record RQTK01000011.1, read on the forward strand.
AAGGCTCATAACCTTCCGCTACTAGCCGACCTCATATCCCTCCGCCACAAGCTTCATCCCCTTCGACCACCAGCCTCTCTTTCGATCTTCATATCCTCCCGCCATCGAAATCTAGTCCGTGAACCACACGATGCAGTCAACAGGCTTGTCTCGGAGTGTGTGTATGGAGATTCGAGCCCTGCTCATCTCATGTCTGCTGTTCAAGCTGTTGTTCGCGCTCAGTTCCCCAGTGTTGGCAGCCGCCAAAGTTAAACCTGGGACACGGTGAGTAAACCAAGAGCATGCTTGGATCAGGACAGGGAGGATTAGATAAGGCATTGGGGCGTCCTGTATCTTCTTGGTTAAGACCCTCACCACATCCCGCGTTGTCCACACTCTTTCTATTATTTTGTTGTTGTTGAAAATTAATTCGTAGGTTCATATTTGGACCGTTCGACTATGTACTGTAGTAGTCTGTATGACTTATCTTTTTCCTCCCTAATCCACTCATCATCACTATCATCATCATCATCATCATCATCATCATCATCATCATCATCATCATCATCATCATCATCATCATCATCATCATCATCATCATCATCATCATCATCATCATCATCATCATCATCATCATCATTACCACCACAATTACCACTACTGCGGCCATCATCATCATCATAAGAGAGTTGAAAATAGCGGAAAGGGAAGACTTTGGGTATGTGGGTGGGGATTATTCCCGTGGTAGCTTCTTTCTTTTAACCTTAGTCAAAACGTTGGTTGAAGATTGTCCAAACGCCTTAATTTCGATAAAGAGATATACGGAGCGCGTGCCATGCTATCTGCCCGTATCAATAGCACAGTGATCTCTTTTTAATGAAGCGTCGGTTCACTAAATCTATAGACCTAGTCTCTGTTTCCACATTAATCACGCTTTTGACTATTTATTAATTGAAATTTATCTGTAATAATAAGGCAATGTCTATTATAAAGAAAATCCAAACAATACATTTTAATTCCTATGAAGAAAGATTTCCACTGTATATTACTTAATACTTTTCTGTTAAAAATGACGAAACTGCATCGGCGCGTTTGTTCAAAACTCTTTAAACCGTTAAGAAAGAGATGCGATTCAATGATAAAATGCAAAAAAAAAAAAAACAGCTCACGACGTATCGTTGCTTGTGGATTGCTAATTTAAATAAAAGACACTACATGTATGTAAGATAAAAGCGCTGCGCTTTTTGAACTCACTACTAACACGTTTTACATTATTTGATACTGACAGAGAAGACAATCTTATAGTTCGGGATATTTTTGTGGGGACGGAAGGTGTTGGAGTGAATAAATAATTAAGTCCTTTATGCCCAACGTCAGCAGGCAGGCTATAATGTATTGCCCTAACAGAGACTAAAGTACAGACGGAGACCATTTAAAATGGGTATCTTTCAGCGTCTAATTATAACCACATAGCGCAATTATTTAACCGATGAAACCACTGAGCGATCCCATTTTCTTTCAAGGACAATTAATTTTGTAATTTACCCATATTTGCCTCAGTTGGATAGGTCTAGTTTGTTTGTTTTAACGACATTGTCGGATTGGACTACCTTCACTTCTAAAGGGCGTAATTATCATTATGTTGATCAAAAAGCCTGTAATGTAGAAGAGTGTGGCCTTTAGAACCATTTACCATATTTTTATTTGATACGCCAAGTCAATTCGAGCCATCTTAATTGATAAACAGACATGTTGGCTTGCTGTAACTTTTCCTCTATCGAGAACGCAGGCCTGTAAAAACTTTACTTACCATAAAATAACACAAGAGTATCCTTTGCGATTTGTTAAGCTCAGCTTGGCTAGAGTTTCTGTTAAAATGCGACCGAAATTGTCGTGATAACCTCTAACCAAAACGTTCACCACTTTTATAATAATCTCCGACCCAAAACGTTCACCACTTTTGTAATAATCTTGGCCCAAAACGTTCACCACTTTTATAATAATCTCTGACCCAAAACGTTCAACACTTAGAAATTAAAACTGTGTAGTGTCTGTTTTCTATCCTGGCTAACTCTATCTATCAGTTTCCATTATCCATGGATGTTTTTGTCCGACAAATTGTTTCTTAAATCAACACTGGCTTTGTGACCCAGACGCGATTTGAGGGTTTTTGCCATTTGCCAGAAGTGAATCCAACAAGGGGAGGTAAGTACCAAGGATCAGGCTTGGTTAACTCCTGGAAGATTGCTTCGCACCAAAACATTTAAAACAGTCGGCTTTTAAATGCTGGAAGAAGGGGAGGTGTCGTTTTCTTTGCTTAAAACATTGACTAGGGAATATGTATTTTGGATATTAAAAAACTAGGGGAAGTAAGTACAGCGTCGCGGTTGCGTACAACTCGTAACAATAATACAAAGACGGCTTATCTAGATTTCTTGAATTTAATTTTCCTAAAACTTTGTTGCTCGCAATTATATTAACAAACTAGGTTTTTTCTTCTTCTTGTTTGTACATACAATTTGTACGTTTGTAGAAATATTTCTTTCTGAAGGAAATGTTTCTTACTGGTTTAAGAAGGCGCCAAATTGCCCAGTCGGATTTACCGGCGAAAATTATGTTCTTTCTGAGTTAGTACTAAAAAAATGTGAACCCAATTTCTTCGGTGGCAGGAACTTTTTTTTTTCTTGAATTGAACTGTTTCTTAGGTAAATGGCACGAAAAGTACTTTTGTACGCGTCCTCTTGGAAATAATTGCATTCGGAACACGTTGGACATGTCAATAGAAGACTTCCCCCAAAACATGAAAGGATGAGGGGGAGGGGGGGGGGTGTTTTTTTCAGAGAACGCTAAGGCCAGGAACATCTGGTACGGTTCCCACATTCCCAATACAAGCTTTATTTTTTTGGTGACGATTTTGGCGTTGTAAGTGTAATTGTTTTTTTAAAGTATATTCTTCACTCTTAAATCTCAGGAGGATTTTTTTCCTCTCTAGCACAGTATCAATAAAGTTTGTTAGGACGTCCTTTCTGTTTAATGATTGAATATAAAATAGTGTAATATGATTCCGCAATATGCCTAACATTTTTTGCGAGCTATAATTCAATAAAGTGTGTGGTCTTTATCCAGTGTTTCATATTAGACTGTTGAAATATATAATTATAATAAACGTGTATGGATTTTAAGCCCCCCCCCCCCCAAATAAAAAAAAAAAAGATTGTTTAGTATTCATCCTGCTGCCATGTATCAAAATGCTCTGTCTCTATATATAGGGAAAACCTATAAATAATATATTGTAAAGCTGCTATATAGGTCGCTTGTTCCAATTAGAACGACCCTATCCCCATAAAGCGCATCAGAGTTGGTTGGTGTTGAATAGGGTTATGTTGGTTGCATAATGTCCAACGTCAGCACTATGTAGGCTATATTGTGGACCGGCCCCAAGACTTATGTGTGACACTTTTACATAACGCTACACAGAGACAGTGCCGGGGATATCTAGACTCCTGTCGAGCCGGTAAAATTATCACCACTCAAGAGAACCTCTACCACATAGAGGGTCCTTAGGGAATTGAAGTGGGCGCAACAACCCATAAAAACCATAACGCTTTTCCGGAACACTTAGTACACATAAAAGTAACAAAGTAATTCACGGGATAAACCTTAGAGGAGTCCCGTGAAAACTTAGAGGTCGTTACCCCTATCAAAGCTTGTACGAGGATATTGTAGAGGATCCTTTGATAAACTTAGGCGACGTAAATTTACACGAGAAGGCTGGACACAGGAAAGTAACCACGGTCATGTGAGTATAACTACACGAAATCTGCATTAGACCGCGTCACTCAATGCTCAAAACCTTATTTATGCTTTCGACAATGAAAGCCTGTCTTTGGACACACACATACACACACACACACACACACTCATACACACATACAGTCACTTTCAACCAATTTTTTTACAGATATACAAACCTGTTGACATTTCAACTCCACTGGAAAGCTTTGAACAATAGCAATGTCTGTTTTTAGAGTGTTATTAGACTCTAAGGCCAGAATCAGACTGCCGCTGGTGGCTGTGGTGGGGCTGTGGCTGGACTGGGGGTTCTTTCTGAAACCCTCTTTGTTTTTTTGCGCAGTCAGACCGAGGCTAAACACTTATAAGAGGGTTTCATACGGAAGCCACAGCCCCACCCCAGCCACCAGCGTCTGTTTGGCTCTGGACTCAAGGAAGCCCCAGGAGTTATTTAGAAACCATTTAGAGTGATAAATTGCATTAAAGGCCTTGCCATAGTCAGACCAATAGCCGAAACGAAGACGATAACTGGGACGAATCTGCACCGGCGTCCAATCACAGTTGCATCCTAAACATCCAATGAGCGACAACTAAAAACGGGCAGGGTAATGTCATTCATTATGGTCCAGGATTTCGCAAAACCTGCATTGACAGATAGGGAAAGGTATACACATTATTGAAACCAACCCGCACAAGATTTTATTCATTTGTTTCGTGTCTGGTGCTTTTTTGTTTGTTCTTGGTTGTTTTCCTCAACAAAAGATGACAATAGCTTTAAATGTGACCAATATCATTAGACTCTATGACACGGATGCAAAGCCAACCAACTTTCCTGGATTATTAAAAAAGAAGTCAAGACACATTTTGTCGAGGCGCATTTTTTAAAGTTTCAAAACCAAATTGCTTTTTTTTGCGTATTAGTGGAGCAACTGCGAAGAATAGTCTTGCAAGGAAAAACACAAATGAAACAAAACAAAAAACCCACCGAAACAAACAACCGACGAGTAACGAGGGTGATGAACCTCATTATAAAGAATATGATCTATGACAGTCGTACGAAATCGGAAACTAATACTATTCACGTAAAAAAGAAGAGTTATAGATAATTTTGTTAGACTAGACAGCTTCAAGTTACAATACCAAATGACTTCTTTCAGACTTTGGGAGATCAGTTACGAGGAATTGTCATAAAACCCACAGGAAACTGAACTCAACAAAATGAAAACAAAGAAACAACAGAAATAATAACAACAACAACAACAACAACAATAACAATAACAACAACAACAACAACAACAACAACAACAACAACAACAACAACATTAACAAACAAAACAAGCGTAATCAAAACAAGCAACATCTCAATGAATAGGATTCAGGACAGCCGTTGCAGAGACTACAGTAGTATTAGTACTATATCACCCTCCCTGGTCGTACCAACTCAGAAAACAAGAGTGCTCACTAAAAAAGAGAAGAGTTGCTGGATAATTGTGTCAAACGAGACAGCTACAAGGAAGCCTTACGGCTGGGTAGACGAACCAAAACACAATTTCAGTTTTTCCCTTAGGGTCTGTGGCAGGGGCAACTACCAACGACACAATCTTTAACTAGCTGAGTGTTCCCCCCTTTCTCCTCTAATAGTCAGTGGATAGGGGGTGAAAATAGCGACATTTAGAGAAGAAGTCTGGTTTTCTCTCAATGTGTTTGGGGTAGAACTTTACGTTGAAGGGTATGTTTAGACCCTTGTTACATCTTTGATATTTTCTAAACTTGTTTACTGTAACGTTTACTGGCATGTTTCCCAAACGACACTATTTATCGTTTGCAAATGGTTCAAAATAGTGCAACAAGGCTTATTATGAGAAAGATAAAACGTGAGCACATTAGCCCTATACTTCGCCATCTACATTGGCTGCCTGTTAAAAATTATACTGTACAAGTTATGCATAATTTGATATAAATGCCTCACTTAGATAGCACCTACATATCTTTCTGACTCTCTAAAGATGTATGTGCCTGTTATGAAGATGATTGTCTTCAGCTAATAAAACCATCATTGTTGCACCAAATATAAAGTAAAAATCAATACGGCAGTGATTTTTTTACCATCTCGGTCCAAAAATATGGAACAACCTTCACAAAAAACATAAAGGAGTCACCTTCCATGGACATTTTTAAACGCATGCTAAAATTCTACCTTGTTGATGATTGAAATCGAACCTGTTTGTCTTCTCGAGGATCGATCCCGCAACCTCACACAAAAAAAGCCGCGCGCTCTACTTTTAAACCAATTCATCTCCCAAGTTTGTTTAAATTTTATAGAAATGCACAATTGGAAATTCCAGTGCCTGGTTAAGTGAAAAAAAGTAATAAAAGCAATGATGCTAAAAATGCGTTCAAAACAACTATTACAATATCAACAGCAACATCAATAATAAAAACAACAACAACAGCAACAACATCAGAAACAACATAAAAACTATGATAGATCTCTTGGCCAAGAAATTGTAACCCTTTTTTCTGAAATGGATCATACCCTTTCATAGCAGATCCCTAGACTTAAGTTAAATAGACACAATGCGTTGCCCCAGAGACAAAACAGGCTTACCAGGACCTTTGTATAAGCCGGTCCCATCATACTGGTTATTTTTACAATATAGCACGTCGTGAAATTTTAGTAGTACCTGGTTATGCTCTTGGAAGTCATAAAATTAGTTATGGCACTGCTGGGCGCAAGGATTTCTGATCGAGGATCGATCCCGCTATCTCCCAATTAGAAGCCGCGAGTTCTAACGTTGAACCACTTAGTTTACAAGGGAAAAAATCAATTTACTTTATCTTTTCATTGTAAAGCACACTGGGAAATTTGAGTGCCTTATAATATCATCAGAAGTAATGCAGTTAGTTGTGGTTAAATCTATTCCAAACGACCAAAACAACAAAATCAACAACAACGGCAGCAAGGCCAAAAAATAGTTTAAGCCTTTTCTTTTTTTTCTGAAATGAATCATAACCTTTCATAGCGGATCCCGAGACTTAAGTAATGTGCTGCCCCAGAGACAAAACAGGCTTACTAGGACCTTTGTCTAAGCCGTTCCCATCATACTGGTTGTTTTATTTTAACAATAATTATAGCACACTTTGGAATTTTAATAGTACATGGTTATGCTATTGGAATTACTTTACAAAAATCTACAACAGCAACAAAAAGAAAAACAACAATAACTAAACCCATGAATTTATTAGTGTATATTTTAAATTTGTATAGCAAAATGTTTTTGAAAAAGCAACAATAACAACAAAACAAAAACAACAAGTCCCTGGTTGTGTGATAAGAAGGAATAAAAGCATGATGCTAAAAATATATTAAAAAAACAACAATTGGAATATCAACGGTAACATCATTTTAAAAAATCAACAACGGGCAACAACAACAGCAAAAAAAACAACCAGAACAACAACAAAAACAGTAGCAGCAATATAAAAACTCTGGTAGATCTCTAGGGCAAGAAATTATAGAAGTCTAAGCCTTTTCTTTTTTTTCTGAAATGAATTGTATCCTTTCAGATCGTATCCCGATACTTAAGTTAAATAGACGTAATGTGTTGTCGCTGAGACAAAACAGGCTTACTAGGACCTTTGTCTAAGCATGTCCCATCATACTGGTTGCTTTTTTTTTTAGCATTAATTACAGCACGTTTTGAAATTTTAGAAGCATCTGGTTATGCTATTGGATGTTATAAAACTAGTTTTGGAACTGGTTAAATTACTTAAAAACAACAACAGCACCAACGACAACAACTTACAGCAACAATAACAACACCAACAACAACAACAACAACAACAACAACAACAACAACTATACCCACAAATTTCTTGAGTGTACATTTTAAATTTGTTTGCAAAAAATTGAGACAACAAGAATAATAACAACATCAAAACAGCAACGACGTAAATTCTCTGATAAATTTGTTGGCCAAGATAAGCTCAGTATTTCCTTGAAAAGATACAGAAGAAACCAATTTTTTTGTTTGTTTTTTTGGTTGATGTCCTCTATTTCTTCTCTCACCACAAAATTGCATTAAACATCTCTGTCCAGCACGGGAAGGCTTTTTCCCCGCAAAACATTTTTTAGAAAATTAATAGCTTTTGCGCATACATTTTTCTTTCTTTCTATCTTTCGGCATGTGGTTTTATATAAAAAAAAAAGACATCTCTCTGGGGTTTTTTTTTTCGTTTAAATCTCCAGCTCTCTTAGTTTAATCGCTTGTCTATGAATCTGTCTGCATGCGATATTCTATTTGTATGCTTGTTTTTCTGTATCACCGCCTCTCGCTAACTTAATATGCCTCTCTCTCTCTCTCTCTCTCTCTCTCTCTCTCTCTCTCTCTCTCTCTCTCTCTCTCTCTCTCTCTCTTTCTCTCTCTCTCTCTCTCTCTCTCTCTCTCTCTCCATCTACCAACCTATCTACCCCCCTCTCTCTTTCTTTCTTAACGTCTTTCATATTATTCGAACTATGTATATGGAATTGAAAAACATTTCGAACATTCGTTATTTTATTGATGCAAATACAACGTCGCGTCTTGTCGTTAGCTTAGTTCTTTCAAAGCTTCATTATTGCAATTCTCTCTTGATTGGAACTTCTGCAGAGAACATACAGAAACTGCAGAAACTTCAGAATAATGCCGCTCGTTTGATTCTTAAGAAAAGAAAGCGCGATCACGCATCGCCTCTTTTGAGATCTTTGCATTGGCTTCCGGTTGAGAGGAGATTGCACTATAAAGCAGCCACAATATGTTTAAGTGTGTCCATGGAACCGCCCCACAATACCTCTAAGACTTAGAGCTTATGTTCCAAAAAGACAGTTAAGATCAACAACTGACCCCACTGCTCTTGTCGTACCAAAATGCGCCTCAAGACAGTTGGCGAAAAATCTTTCAGATACTGTGCCCCAAGAGTTGGAATGCTTTACCACAAGGGTTGCGTGAGGCGGGATCCATTGACGCATTTGAAACACAACTAAAACACATCTTTTTAACGCATAATTTCTTCTAAGGTATGATTTGGCTCTTATATCTACACTATGTTTTAGGCACTAATTTGTGTATACACATTTGATATTTTTATTTTGGGTATTGCTATTGTAATTTTACTCTCTGTAATTTTAAAGAGAAAGAGTTGCTAAGATTTAATTATTGTTCTTTATTTTTAATGATGATCTTTATTATATGTATTTTTATAATAACTACGATACTGATATTTATATATTAAATCTATGTTTATTGTCATTTTAAACACTTTGTAAAGCGCACTGAGTTATCATTATTATTATTATTATTATCATATTAACCGAGGTGGTTACAATGCGACGATCTTAAGTCATAAATTTGACAAATATTACGCGCTACCACACAGGAAGAGCAAGCTTATCAAAATTGTTGTCTCAACCAGTTACATCATTCTGGCACTGTCCGAAACAATGGTGAAACAAGGCTGTCTGATCGAGGATCGATCACGCTATCTCCCAATTAAAATTCGCGCGTTCTAACGGTGAACCACTTCGTCTCCAAGGGAAAACAACTGTTATTGTTATTAATTTTTTTTTCTAGTAAAGCACACTGGGCAATTTGAGTGCCCTGTAATATCACCAGAATTAATACAATCAGTTCTGGTAAAATCTATTCCAAACCACAAAAACAACAAACACAACAACAGCAACAACAACAACAACAACAACAACAACAACAGCAGCAGCAGCTGCAACAATACAAAAACTCTGATAGATATCTTGGCCAAGATATTTTAAGCCCGTTTTCCTTTGGAATCCTTTAAAAGCGGGTCGTGAGGCTTAAGTTAAATTACGTTAGACACTGCCAGAGAGACAATGCAGCATTACTGGGTGAGACTTTTATCTCAACCGGTCCCATCCCATCATACTGGTTGTTTTATTTTTTATTGTAAAGCGCATAATGGTAAAATTATAGAACCTGGTTTGCTATTAGAAGTGTATATTTTAAATTTGTTTGCAAAACAATTGAAACAACAACAACAAAACAGCAACAACGTAAATTCTCCAATAAAGGTATCGGCCAAGATAAGCTCAGTAAATTCTTGAGATGGTACAGGGAGAAAAAAACATTTTTGTTTTTTGTTTAGTTAATATTCTCTATTTCTCCTCTCACCGCAAAATTGCATTAGACATCTCTGTCCGGCACAAGAAGGATTTCTTCCCAAAAAACAATACTCTGCTACCTCGAAAATTGACATTACAGAGTTCAATATTTATCATCTCTTTCAAGTTGAGTACTTTCAACAGATCAAAGTAATATTGTGTGAGTCTTCATAAAACATTGAGAACGCAACACTAATTAGCCAAGTATGCAGACTCAAAGTAATCGATAATAATTTATTATTGTATCCATTATAAAGTAAACGATAATAATTTATTATTGTATCCATCATTTAAGTTTCGCTGACGCCAATTAGATCTAGTAACGGCTTTAGGCATAAACTATTGGTTTCATAAGAGGCTTGTTAAATCCCTGTGATGATTAAAATATTGCTTACTACATGGGAGATAGGAAAGGCTGCGTTGTTGTTTTTTTCTGTTCATTCAGAGTGACTAGGCAATTAGTAATTGTTAGTTCTCATTTCCCCCTCTCTCGCGGTATTGGTAGACCATGGATCTGGTTTGAGACCAATTAGACTGTTTATTAAGTTATAGATTCTTATATTGATATGTCTACAACTCAACCCTTGATGTAGGAAGTCTGTAATCAGAGTATTTGATTAGGAGAAAATTTCCTCGTTTATTCTATTTAGTTGCAATCAGTAAGTAGTATTTTTTATTGATACTCGAGAAGTTAAATGAAAGAAACGCCATGAGATATAAATGGTTATATTATGTCCTGGGGTACCAGTATCGGTAAAGTTTGAATTATTTAATTGGTTACGAGGAAAGAAAGATAAATTGTTAACGAAAAGAAGTACTTTTTATCTCTTCATGTAGATAACCAGAGGGCTATAATTCAGAAAACAAATATTAAAGCATACCCATTCATCAAAGTGTATTTTTCTGGGATACACAGAGTAAAAGCTTTTAAAAGATTTCAGCTCTCGTCTAGATTCGGCAGATCTCCATCAGCTGCTAATCAACTTCCAAGTTCTCCTATCCAAACACTTTATATTTTATATGTCGCTTTTTTGTTCCCAAGCTATTGCATTGAGGAAGGCTGAAAATCCATTTTTCAACAACAATGAGCTAAGCCTCGTCTACCAGGTCCCAAGAAAACAGCACAATCCGGCGACAGGCCCACATAGCTGGATACCCAGGACTTGACAGGTTACATTATACAGACACCGACAAGTAAAAAGCAAGGTGGCTTGGGTGGGGTTCGAATTCAAGACTTCCTGCATTAGAGGCAGCCCTCTTAACCTCATCACCATCACTATGTGAAGGGAGCGAAACTAGATATTAAGTTGTATTATAACACTGTTTGGAAAATAGCTAAAATCAAAGTTGAGTTACTCGCTCTTTGGTATTTGGGAACAAAAATGAATGTCTTTATTTGGTGATTATTAATTAATCCAATAATACAAGTAAGCTGCGGTAAAAAAAAAAAAACACTAGATCAACAAAACCACAGTGCATAACAAACGCCTTTGTCACCACATTGCGAACTCTACCAAGCTGGTAATCAAGACTCCCCATCAGCTACGTTAGCCAATAAACAGTGTCCCTTCTGGTTGAAAAGGGGGGTCGTATTCATTAAACCCACAAGCTCATTATCGACTATTATAAGCTTTTGGCGAGGTTCTCTGCATCGTAAATACTCTACCCATTTGTAATAATTGTCTAAAAGGTCCGGATCCTGTTATAACAGTGGGATAAGTAAGGAACTGCGAGCATTAACATGTATTGACCCCAAGACAATGAGATCGAGATGCCAATACTGAGGTCAGATTGAAGTAATTCGACCTTTGATATTCAGATATTTTAATCTTGTGATCAATAATACATAAAAGTTAGCCCCGGTCGTCATATTCATTCATTCAGGTGTCAGGTCTGGCGCAGACATCGACGATCAGGGATTTCCAAGCCTCTCTGTCTTCAGTCCGTCTGAATATTTCCAGCTTAGACAGATTCTTGTTCGATGCGTTTATGAATCGAGACAGACTGTGCATGAAAGTCTGTCGTTGTCGTCATATACACGGGATAAAACCGAAGTGCAAAATAAACGCCTCTACAACCAGCTTGGGGACTAGGAGAAGTGACTCCAATTTTCTAACAACCTGGCAATCAAGTCTTCCCAGTTGCTCTGGAAGCCAAATGCATAATTATATATATATATATATACAGATTAAACAACTTTTAGTTCAATAGACTGCTATTTTCTACATTTTATATGTGATGGCTATATATATATGTGACCGTGTGGGCTCTTTATTATATAACTCTAACTCTAATGATGCTGTGATTAAAATTACTGAACTATAAAATGCTAAAATATATGCTGTGGTGACAAACAAACTTAAGCAGTATACTGCTACACTCACTTCAATAAGGACACACAGATAAGGTTGGAATATAATGAAAGGATATTTATTACGTTGGAATAGATAAGAATAGATAACTCAAGTTAAAACAACCTGGAACCACACAGTAAAATAGAAACGGAAAGAAAAAGTAAGTAAGTCAAACTCAATTAGTACACCTAGAACATCTATACCAAGATAGATGAAAATTATACTTAATTATAAACATCAACTAAACTACAGTGCACTTATAAACTCTAGTAATAACACAAAACTAAGTCTTTACAACTTCGATTCTTCCAATCGACAGTAATGAAAACAAAAATGCGCAAAATAATGCTATGAACAAAATAATGCTTCCTGTAGACAATTCAGTCGACAATAAGACTTAATCAGACACAATCAAAATGATAACTCTGAAACCTCTAAATAAATTACAACGTAACTATGGCGACGAATAGACTCATGAAAACTGTAGATAAATAAATTAATAGCAACGTAACTGTGACCCTAAGTCGACAACGACCAAAATAATAGTTCTGAAACTTGTAAACAAACAAATGGATGAATAAATGGCAACGTTGACCCTAAGTCGACGGCGACCCTTCCTGTGAATCAAAATCAATGCAAACATGTATACTAGCTTTCATAGTGAAATGCAAAGATAAATGCAATGTTATCTGCATTGAATTTACATCCTAAATGAATTCGACTTCATCCGCCAAAGGTTAGTTAAACGTTGGCTCAGTAAGCATCCTAAAGTGACGCTAAATGCTTCCATATTTGTAAACTGGATTATACTTTCTTCAGTTTTACAATAAGTCTAGATCTGTCGCTTCTCTAGTAAATGTTTGACCATTTAACTAGTTTAAGGAACTGTTATGATCCACTCATTGTATCCCGCTAGGGAAGTTCGGCCCAACGCCTGCAGGCGATAGACAGACTGGTCTACCTGTCTCCGTGATCTACTAACAATTTCTAGCGCACTCCGTCTATGCGCACAGAACTATTGTTAGAACTATCCAAACACGCTTCACGTTACAATACATAGAGTTTGATCTCTACCAAACAATATGGAATAATCATCTTGCACTCAAGTAAAGTCAAGGCTCAAAATAACTTGTGCCTCGCAAATAATTCAATCAATAAACTTATCAGACTTTACAGGCAAGTCTCTTCAAATCATGCTAAGCAGTTCATAACATAAAGTCTNNATTATTATTATTATTATTATTATTATTATTATTATTATTATTATTATATATTATTATTATTATTATTATTATTATTATCAACGACTGGCTACAAATGAGGTCCAGGGAGGCAGGTAGGATCGCTCAAGATAGAGAGCTCTTCAGGCAGACTGTATGGGAGGCCACGCCAGCATGATGATGACAATGATGGGATTGCTCTCTAATGATTTCTCTTTTCTTTAACTGGGTTTGTAGGCGAAATGCCATGGCCTTTCCTTAAAACTCTGCCATAAAAAAATATTGTTGCCTAACCTTTTTTTTTTAATTTCTCCAGCAAGATTTCGCCCAGAGAGCTCTCTAGCCGTCGTACTCTTTTGGCGGTTTGTTTATTTAATGTTGCCAAACGTTCAACGTCAGAACTGTATAGACTATAGTGTAGACGGGCCCCGAGAATGACGTCTGACAGTTTTACGTGCTGCCACACACGAGACATGGAGGGCAGACCTGGACTCCTGTATCAGTTGGTCACATTGTACATTTTTGATCGAGCGAGAGTTTCTAACCAGGAACTGGCACCGACTCAACCTGTAGGGGATGAAATCGGCATAAATGTTTGAAAGCCTCGACCTTTTCCCCAAAGAGGGCCGAATTAATATTTAACAAACGTAGAAACACATAGTTTACTATTATAGGACAAAGTTTTTGGCGGGTTAGTGTGCATTTCAAATTTTCTACCCATCTGTAATATTGCTAGAAGGACAGGATTAACTATTATAGGACAAAGCTCTTGGCGGGCTACTATGCATCTTAAATGTTCTACCCATCTGTAATATTGACGAAAAAAGAGGTTTGGATCCTAAAATAGAAGTGAAATGAAGAATATTTAACTAACTACAAACATCATTTTGTATTATGTTGTGTCAACCCAAAGATCACGAGAGATCACCACTGAGATCAAAGTAGAGTTCCTTGCCCTTTTGTATTCAGGTAAGTATTGGTCTTTAATCCTGTGGTTATCCATACATGCAGGATCGGATCAACAAAGACGCGACACAAACAAAACCAAAATGCAAAACAAAGGTCTATACCTAACCAGGTGAACAAACAGAGTCTGATAGTTCAAGCGTATTCTTATCATGAGAGCTAAGAAAATAAAAGTCAACGCGAATGTTTGATGTCTTTATTTGAATATTGCGGATATTTGTCGTTGTGTTTAATATTAGACATGAGAACATTTGGATCTATTAAACTCTCTGCTTCAGCTCCCTATCAAAATATGGTGGAACACTCTATGTTGCTTCGGGCCCTATTTGTGTATCATGTTTTGACATTTAAACTTCCTTTTTGGACATCAAATATGCTCCCTATGCATATGAAATTGGGATGCTGGTGTTGTTTTTGTTTCAAATAATATGGTAAATTCTGACGGCTAGTGCGCCAATTTAAAATTTTGATGACCTCCAAAAAACGTAGTTTAAATATTAACCAAGTTCCACCCTGCAAGGTCCAGTAATTGCCTAGCTTTTTCTGCGAACACAAGGGGGCGACAAGCTAATAATTTTATCGGGGACAAAAACCACACGCAGTATTCACAAGACGCCAGACATCCGACTCTCTCAGTAAATTGGAAACACGATATCTAGAATCCTACCTAAGATTTGTTTGGATAGTTTAAAAAAAACACAACTCCAGTGCTACTTCGTCCAGCGAGCTCTCAAGCCGTCGTACTCTTTGGGCTCTCCGGCTCTTGCTGTCAACATGGCTAGACTTGAGGATCAGGGGAATCAAGTTTGGACCAGGTCACGATGACCCGACAGTAAAACAGAGTGCGTATACTATAATATAGAGCGTTCACTGAACCCACTCCTGTCTCTTGGCGCTTGTGAACGATTGCGCATCGATGTGGTGGATTTTGGCAACTTGTGGGGAATTGCTATAATTATTAT
>RQTK01000011.1:291571-299071 GCA_003991915.1 Elysia chlorotica
TGAACCTTGCGATCTATCACTTGAGCCAGTCCTCCCCTCCCACCCTCATCCCCACCCCCCGCCAAACGGCCAAAAATTGCGGTACAGCTCAACTCCGTTACCAATAGACCCCTGACAAAGTTATGGCTTTCAGTTGATTGTTGAATATAATGACATCAATTTATTTTTTATTTTGCCTAAAAAGATGAAACTTATACATAGTTTCTGTGTTTGTTGGTTGTGTTTTTGAAGTTCATCTTTATTATCCACAATATTTCATAGTCGGACTGGCACACCGAGACAGATAGGGGACAATGCCAAAAGATGGACTAGTTAGATTTCGGCACTGACCCAAACAGAAGACCTCTAGTCGGAAAGGAAACTCCGCGGCTTTCTAATAACAGGATGATGAGCATCCTACCAATTGAGCTACCTATTTCGCTGAAAAAGATATAATTATTTCTGTGCATTACAAAAGTAATCTACCGTAATAAATAGTTACCATAGATAGATGTATATGATCAAGAGTTATTGTCCAGCCTCCTCATCTTTCTCTTAGACAATTTAAATTGAGCTAAATATGAAAGTTTTCACTATTTCGATGATTGTGCTTTTTTAAAAAACCCTGATGTACAAAAAGTGTGCAAAGAAAACAACTTTTTTTTTCTGGTGGGATAGAAATATAGCTATATTTGTCCTTATAAGACCATCTTGTTGCGCTTAGGCTGCTTGCCTTTATTGCCTCCTTTCACAAAAACATTACTTTTTTTGATCGAGCATGGGTTTCTGACCGAGGACTTCACGATTGAGAGACCAACGCTATTCCACTTACGCCATTTAACCAAGGCCCAGAGAAATTGTTTCTTTTTTTTTAACTCTTCACTATTTTACTAATTCAGTTTCGAAATTCTGCCAATTACAGTAGAACTCCTTAGCCCCCCCCCCCCCCCAAAAAAAAAAAATAATAAGATAGAAATGTTCAACTGTTTAGACAACTACCTAGCGACCTGTACCCCGAAACCTTTTTTTTTCCCTTAGTCGTGCTGAAACACAAGAGGACTTGATCAACTTGGACCAGAGTTTGCTTTGTTTTGACCTCAGAATTCCCCAGCTGCATTTGTTGCACTGATTGAACCCTGTAGCCAACCCGAATTCGAAGCTCCCCCATTGTTTTTAATTACGAATCGCCCCAGTCCTCATTAGGTGTTCTGTCAAACTGAGGTCCAGTTCTCTGCCCCCAAAAGACTTTAATTTGTCTTCGGACCTCAAAACTACCTTGAGTACGAGTTCAGGTCAAATGGATTTAAAACTAGATTATTTATCACTTACGAGGTAAGCCCAATGTTCACATTTAAGTAAATTAGCATTTATGTCCGTTTTACGTCTACCAGATTTATCCGAAGTATCCTATACGGAATTCCAGTTATCTTTGAAAAAATTAGACAGCTTGATTCGCTTCATACAATATTTAAAGGCATTTGACTGCGTAAAACAGGAGGAGTTTTTGGAAACACTTAAAGTGATAAATATTTACCATAGTATCATAAGATTGATAAAAGGGCTGTATGTCTCAGCGTACCTCAGGTCCCTTAGTTTAATCCCTTGGATACAAAGCTCATTTTAAAGATTATGTATTTGATCGCGTTCAACATTTCTTATCATTTCCTCGGTATAAAACTGAAAAGATGTGGCGAGCGAATGCACCCTTGTCTTACGCCTTTGCGTGTAGGGAACCAATTTGATGTACCACACTCCAGTCTCACTGCAGTCTCCTGTCCGACATATAGCCCTTTTATCAATCTTATGATACTATGGTAAATATTCATCACTTGTGGTGTTTCCCAGAGTTCCTCATGCTTTACACACTCAAATGCCTTTAAATATTGTATGAAGCAAATCAAGCTGTCTAATTGTTTTTAAAGATAACTGGAATTCCGTATAGGAATACTTCGGATAAATCTGGTAGACGTAAAACGGACATAAATGCTAATTTACTTAAATGTGAACATTGGGCTTACCTCGTAAGTGATAAATAATCTAGTTTTAAATACATTTGACCTGAACTCGTACTCAAGTTAGTGTTGAAATTAAAGTCTTTTGGGGGCAGAGAACTGGACCTCAGTTTGACAGAACACCTAATGAGGACTGGGGCGATTCGTAATTAAAAACAATGGGGGAGTCTTCGAATTCGAGTTGGCTAC
Organism: Elysia chlorotica; assembly: GCA_003991915.1. NCBI lineage: Eukaryota > Metazoa > Mollusca > Gastropoda > Plakobranchidae > Elysia > Elysia chlorotica. The sequence goes on from RQTK01000011.1 coordinate 293,752, forward strand.
AGGGTTTAATCAGTGCAACAAATGCAGCTGGGGAATTCTGAGGTCAAAACAAAGCAAACTCTGGTCCAAGTTGATCAAGTCCTCTTGTGTTTCAGCACGACTAAGGAAAAAAAAGGTTTCGGGGTGCAGGTCGCTAGGTAGTTTGCACCGAAGGATGTCTTAGTTCATTAGTCTAAACAGTTGAAGATTTCTATTTTTTTTTCTGGGGGGGGGGGGGGCGTAAACTTGTTTTAAGCCTCATTTTTTATGCTAAGTCCGTAATATTTTACATCTTTTCTTGTTCTAGTATTTTGAAGCGATTTCTTTGTTTGGTTCCCTCTTTTCTCATTTTATCATGATGCGATTGCTGCCAGAAGAAAATTAATATATTGCATTATAGTATTTCAGCGGCCATCCTCAAAAAAATGAAAGCCTCTGTGTGAATAAAAATCAGCTTAAATGAATGAAATATTGTCTTCTTAAAGTTCCCGGAAGAAATTCTCAAAAACGTTATTCGATTAGTAGAAATTTAAAGAACTCATTTCTATCAGCTGAATAAAAGACGCTTGACAAAAATCTCTACCTGTAAACCATACACATTTAAATTAACTCGAGGCTCCGCCCCCGCCCCCCCCCCCCCCCCCTCCACCCTCCACCCTCAAAACTCGCCCAGACAACGAATTGTCACCCGTATCGATTTCAATCTTCGATGACCTCTCTCCCTGACGCCGAATCGTGCTCTCTGCCGTTGATCATGGTTGAACCATGACTTAAGAGTGTACATCATGATCTAGTCTGGTCTAGAGAATCCTCATCTTGAACAAGTCTAGTTCTAGATTTAGACAGGACTTGAGAATGTTGATCTAGATCTAATCTGAGCTTGAGAATGGTGAAGAAGGTCTAGAATCGACTTGAGACTGTGAATGTAGATCTAATCTGGATTAGAGAATGTATATTCCTAGGTATGTTTGAGTATATTGAAGTAGAGTCAGTCTTGACTTGAGAATGTAGATACAGATCTAGTTTAGGCTTGAAAATATAGATCTAGATCTAAGCTCCAGGTGTTTCATTTTGTCATTGTACAACTTTGTGATAAGCTTACTACTCGTCTTAAGGGAGGCGCGGTAGCCCTGAGGTAGAACAGTCGCTTCTGGCGCAGAAGGTCCGTGTTTCGAGTCCCGGCGATTTCGCCCCCTACTGGTTGGGTCGGTGTCAGTCTAATGTGATCGACTGAGACAGGAGCCATGGTATCCCCGCTCTGTTTCGTGTGTGGCAGCTCATAAAATTGTCAGACGTCAGTCTTGGGGCCCGTACGCAATATTTGCCTGTATAATGCTGATGTTGGACGTTAAACCAACTCAGCTACTACTACTACTACTACTACTACTACTACTACTACTACTACTACTACTACTACTACTACTACTACTACTACTACTACTACTACTACTACTACTACTACTACTACTACTACTACTACTACTACTACTACTACTACTACTACTACTACTACTATTCGTCTTAAAATATAGGAATAATAAGGCTCACGATGAGTTTAAAACTGCCACGAATTAGTACTCACGATCCCAGATCTCCAAGAAACAAGAGTCGCCACAAGGGGACAACGAGCAAATAGTTTTCTCGAAGACAAATACCACAGGTAGTGTTCACAAGGCGCCAAACATCCGGCTCTCTCAGTAAATTGGAAACACGATGTCTAGGATCCTGTATAGAAACGAACCAATTTCAAGACGAAAAATTGACTATATATGGGCCTTCTTATTAAGTCTATTATTTGGAGAGTTTGGGTGAAGTGTTTACGTGCTCGGACAAAACTTCAACACTGATTGCTCTCCCTTGCAGTTCTTTTCAAGTTAACTTAGTTGTTTACCTTGTTTTATCTCAAATCTTATCTATTTTGTTTGCCTGCCTTTTGCTAGATCTTTGTCAGTCTATTTGCTTGACTGTTTTACTGTCTCTGCCAGTGCCATTCTCTCTGTCTTTGTCTCTGTATCTGTCTCTGTCGTTGTCTCTGTCTGCCTGTGTCTCTGTCTCTCTCTCTCTCTCTCTCTCTCTCTCTCTCTCTCTCTCTCTCTCTCTCTCTCTCTCTCTCTCTCTCTCTCTCTCTCTCTCTCTCTCTCTCTCTCTCTCTCTCTCTTTCTCTCTTTCTCTTTCTCTCTCTCTTATTCTGATACTCCTTTTCTTCCTGGGTCTCTTTTGCCCTTTCCTTCCGAATTAACATTTCATTGCTCTTTCTTGAGCATTTCACCCCTCTCTCTTTCTCTCTCTCTCTCTCTCTCTCTCTCTCTCTCTCTCTCTCTCTCTCTCTCTCTTTGTCTCTCTCACTCAATCTTTCCTCTCCCTCTCCATCTTTCTTTATCTCCCTCTTTATCCCACTTTCTTTTTTTGCTCTCAATTTTTCTACCTCTCAGCTTCTCTCTCTCTCTCTCTCTCTCTCTCTCTCTCTCTCTTTCTCTCTTGGTAAAATACTGAAATGACTGTACACTTCATCTGTATAAATGAGAAATAGCAGAAAACTGGGATAGTATGAACAATAAGAAAATACACCCAGACACCTGTCGTTTCATATTAATTTTATAGTCAATACACAAGGAGTATAATACATCTGCCAGCACCAAGCCAAAACATGAAAGTCATGACTACAAAACATCCTTTCGAGACCTTTCCACCTACACGCCAATTTCGGGAGCAATGCAATTTTCCTTTACTAATGATTGTCGATTTTATGTCCTGTTTTGTCTTTAACGTGGCTGCTTAAAATGTAAAACGAATCAAACCCACTTGTTTTGTTCTCAAGGATATCTTTCCATTTGGAATTCAAATGACTTTGATCGCCCATTACAAAAGCGTCCATTTAAGACACTGAATCCTCGAAAGATTTCAACGGCTTCGTAGAAAATTGTTGCAAACAGACAAACAAATTACTATTTATTCAAAGAAGAAACGAATGGATTCTTTCACTTTTAGAAAGTAATGTAAGCAAATTAATGTAATAGTAGTTGTTCAATCTATTTTGCCGAGTATTAAAAAACTCAATTAGTTGTTTTATTGTGTTGTTTTTAAAGCTAAAACAAGATTGCTCAATTTATTTTAGCGACCCTTGGGAAAGTACATTGGTAATTGCTCCTCTGCCTGGCTTTAATAATGTTTTTCATTATTGACCAAGTATGTGATTCGTTGATGCTGATATATAGAGATAACCCAAAAGGGGCATGATGGAGAAAGGAGAGAGAGAGAGAGAGAGAGAGAGAGAGAGAGAGAGAGAGAAAGAGAGAGAGCGAGAGTCGTTGAGAAAGGGAGAGAGAGAGATCGAGACAGGGAGAGAGATCGAGAGAGAGAGATATAAAGAGAGAGGGGGGGAAGAGGGAGAGAGACAGGTTAGGAATAGAAAGAGACAAAAAGTAAGGGGATTCTGGAGAAAGAGAGAAAGAGAGACGGAGACTCAGAAAGGGACAATCTTACCTTGCTTTATGTCAATTAGGTTCCCAAAGGGAATCCTATACTCCAACACGTCACTTTTTTATGAAATCAGATTTCGTTCACACATTTTTACATACAGGCGTTCAAAATCCAAATAAAAGTTCCCTATTGTTTACGTCGTTGTCATTATAAAGAGAAGAGATAAAGAGAGAGAGAGAGAGAGAGAGAGAGAGAGAGAGAGAGAAAGGAGGGCAGAAAGAGAGAAACATGTATACATACAACCATACAAATTATATAGACAGTCTTACAGAATAGAGCAATGTGCCAACGTTTGGAAACCTTGCCCTATCTCTGCGTTTGTCGCCTTACAAGTGTCTGCCTCCAGAGAGACTATTAGATATAGAAATAATTTCACCAAGAACACATCTTGTTGAACAGTTGTCATTGGCACTTGCAACAGTATGGTCCCCTTTCTGTCTTCTCGAACAAAAGAGTGAGTGACAGCTCCATACTCCTAGTTTCTTAAGTCATCATCCGGGTATTTCTGGAGATGGTTCCGAAATGCGGGATTTTAACTGCGTATCTAAAAAAAGGGAAGCCTCACTGTCTGTGAAAAAGCGAACTTGCGCAAGTGGTAGAGCGTTTATCTTTCAAATGGGAGGTACATGGTTCAAAACAAACAGTTAGTCAGGGAGTCATTGGTTCGGTTTCGTTCCCTACTGATTCATGGGTTGGTGTCAGTGTAATGTGACGAACTGAGACAGTAGTCATGGTGTTCCCGAACTGTCTATGCGTGAAGTGCGTAAATATGTCAGATATTAGTGGACACTGTAGTAGACTTTAACAGTAAGTATCCCGGAAACCTAGCCGGTCATATTATGCTGAAACCAGTGATATTATAATATAGACTAGATATCCTGAGCAACGCGTCGACCTTGAGAAAGACAGAAAATTGCCGCTAGTGGAGTTAATACCCTCACTCTCATCTCTGCGTTGGCGGTGTAACGTACTTTCCCTTCTTGTTTTTCGGTATAATTTGGCATAATTTAACCCCAAAAATGGCATAATTGTGCGGGGATGGGTTTGTTACTCTACCGAAAGCCAGCCAGCAGACAAGTGGGGGTCTTATGGCTCAAGGTGCTCCCACACACTGATATCACCTAAAGTACTACGCGCGTCTGTTTTTTAGGTCAATGACTGAAACCCACTCATCCGGTAGTGGGACCTAATACTCAGCGTTTTTTCAGGAACAGTCATCTCGTTGAATTGAGCAGACCTGGTTACATAACAACAAGTATCAGTACAATGTAGGATCTATTGTGGACTTGTCCCAAGACTGACGTCTGGCATTTTTATGTGCAGCCACACACAAGACAGGGCCTGGAGAGCTGCACTTCTGTCTCAGCCGGTCATATTATACTGACATCTACCCAACCAATATGGGGTGAGATCAAATAAATTTTTGATCGATCGTGGGATTCCAACCGCGGACCTCTCGATCTGGAGACCAAAGTTCTACCACCTGAGCCAGTTGGTTCCTAGGACAGTCACTGAACAGGATACTTTACCTAAACACTTTTAAGAATCGAGTAAGTGACAAGTATGTTGAGCACTTTCTACGTTTGTGCTATTTTCCACAGCAGTACCCTCTTTACAGAACATTTCTGGGCGTATTTGGTCTTCTACTAAGCATGTGAAACTTCTTGCTGGTGGTTGCTTGGTGTGGGCAGCCAGAAGACAGTAGGGTTCTTTTATTATCGACATATCTTTTGCTGAATTGTTATATATCTGAACCATATTCTTTTGGGGGCTAGATTTTCGTGTCCATTGGTAAAAAAAAATACTTATACTTTTTCTTTAAAAAAAAAACAACACTTAAAAAAACATTGAATCTGAAGCG
>RQTK01000011.1:306571-319146 GCA_003991915.1 Elysia chlorotica
AGGATTTGGAAGGAGTTAAAATCGAAGAAGTGAATCCATTTCGCAATATAATCCATCTTGAGAAGACATTAAACGAAGATACAAGTTTTTGTGTGTCCATATTTAAAGAAAGCGAGATGTAATTTACGTTTAGGGTCTAAAAGACGCTAAAATCGAAGAGGATGAATCTAGTAGCGGTACGCCATGGAAAAAAATGTTCTTATCTAGTGCAATATGGCGGCGAGTTTCGGGAAACTTTAGTATTGTAATTTGATGTAACAGGAATAGGTAAGGTATTTTTCTCACGGGCGACGAACGGATTAGAGAAAATATCAATAGTGAACGCTTATTAAGCTTGTTGTCGTGTAAAGCGAAAGATTGTTTTGTCTTGAACATGTGCATTTTTATGTCTTTTATGCCATGTTTGTGCTTCTGCAAAACTTCATATCCTGTGGAGCTGCCATCTCAAACAGCGATGAAAGTGTATAATTATTTTAAGCCCAAACATTGCAACAATGTACGCTCAAATTAATACACCTTTTTGGCATGCAGTAGGAAAGTGTAGAAAAGATGTATCCGTAATGTGTAGAGATATGCTCACCAATGTGTCGAAATTGACTGGCTCTGTGGCTAGACTGAGTGAGACTGGAACCGCGCACTTCCACAACGTGTCAAAACATAGACTAATTGGGGGTTTTAATTCCCCACCAAACACAAAACGTAGGGGACGTTAGATTAAGCCCCCATCATTTCTCAAAACTAGAATGGAATCTGACTCGTTGTTTGGAATTATCCCTTGGAATCTATAAACACCCCATTACAATTAGAAAGTATGAACACAACTCGCCTAAATATGTTAAATTAAGATACGATGTTCTGTCTCTGGCCCTAAGAGAAGAGGACTCCAGTTTCTTTCATCGGATCCGCCTTGGGAAACCTAAGAAAAGTTAACTTGGAGAAGATGTAAGATAGCATTCAGTATATACTTTAAGAAAAGAAAGACCCAGTTCGCCATGGCAACTGAGTCGATTTTAACCCAAGACAAAAGCTTCGACAACATCTGCCCTCCCCCTCCACACACACACACACACACACACATTCAGATAAGTGAAATTCCCTAAAAAGTGTATCCATGAGTGTGTAAAGATCTGCTCACCAATGTCTCGCACTTGCCTGACTGCCTGACTGGAGTGAGTGTGAGTGAGAGTGAGTGCCTCCCCCAACCTGTCAATACCAGAGGCTAATTGGGCATGTGAGTCCCCAGCAAACACGAAACGTAGTGGGCGTTTTACTAAGAGGAGAGCCCCGATCATTACTCGTATATAGAAGGGAATCTAATTTGCCATTTGGGTTCCTCTTGGAATCTAAAAGACATTAAAATTGGAGAAAATGGACAAAATTCGCCTTACAAAAAACTTCTCTGAAAACCTAGATATATGATGTTCGATTTCTGGCCTAAAGAGAAGAGGATTTGAATTCCTTTCATGGGATTCGCCTTGGGAACCTAAGAAAAGTTAAACCAGGAGAAGATGTAAGATATCGATCAGTATATACGTGAAGAGAGAAAAGATCCAGTTCGCTATAGAAACTGAAAAGATAGAGTTTGATATATCGCTTTTAGAGAAGAAGATTCCAGTTCCCTTCATATCTATAAAGCCTATAATAGTGCTGCTGTTGAACGTAAAACCAACTCAACAACATCCTTTCATACCTTTCGGTATGTATGTTAAGAAAAGGGGGACGCGGTGGCCCTGTGGTAGAACATCGGCTTCCGACGCAAACAGTCCGGATTCGAATCCTGGCGATTGCGCACCCTACTGATTGGATCGGTGCAGTTTAATATGATCAACTGAGACAGGGGTCATGGTATCCCCGCCCTGTCTCGTGTGTGGCAGAACATAAAATTGTCAGACGTCAGTCTTGGGACCCGTCCACAATATAGCCTATGTAGTGCTGATGTTTGACGTTAAAACCAACTCAGCAAATCAACAATGTTAAGAAAAGAAAAGCAGCTGGTCTCATTGTACTGATCCCGAACCAACTGCTTCTTAATTTCTTTGGGGAAGAAACCAAACAAATACATTGACTGATTGTGGGTTTCTAACCGCGTACTTCCAGTTAGAGTCTCTCTAGCACTTGAGCGACTTCGCCCCCCCCCCCAGGCTGTAAGGCTAAAGTGAGAGTGAGTGCCTTTCTCCTCAATCTGTCAAGAGCAGAGACAACGTGGGCGTGTGCACCTCCCCCCCCCCTCCCACACACACACACTCGCACCATCAATCTTTAAGTAAATTAGGTGGTAGCCGAAATGTTTCAGTGCCCTTATAATAAATGGTATTGCAAGGAACACACATGCATTGTAACAATTTCGTTGTTGTTGAGTTGTTGAGTTGACCCATCATTTCTCAAAAATAGAAAGGAATATAACACGTCATTTGGAATTGTCCCTTGGAATCTTAAAAACATTGAAATGAGAAAGAATGAATACAATTCACCTAAATATGTTAGATTAAAGTACGAGGCCCGAACTATGCCTTTTAGAGAGGAGATTTCAGTTACTTTCATCGGATCCGCCTTGGGGAAATCTAAGAAAAGTTAACTTGGAGAAGATGTATGATAGCATTCAGTATATACGTAAACAGAAAAAAGGTCCAGTTCGCCATAGCAACTTAGTCGATTTTAACCCAAGACAAAAGCTTCGACAACATCTGCCCCTCCCACTCCACCACACACACACATTCAGATAAGTGAAATTCCCTAAAAAGTGTATCCCTGGGTGTGTAAAGATCTGCTCACCAATGTCTCGCACGTGCCTGACTGGAGTGAGTGTGAGTGAGTGCATCCCCCTAACCTGTCAAGACCATTGGCTAGTTGGGGGTTTGATTCCCACACCAAACACAAAACGTAAGGGACTTTAAACTAAGTCCCCATCATTTCTCGAAAACAGAAAGAAATCTAACTCGTCATTTGGAATCGTCCCTTGGAACATAAAAAACCCATTAAAATTAGAACAGCATCAATCCAATTCGCCTAAATAGTTAGATTAAAGTACGAGGCTCGATCTATGCCCTTTAGAGAGTACTTTCATCGGATCCGCCTTGGGAAATCCAAGAACAGTCAAACTAGTAGAAGATGTAAGATATTCAGTATAATTATACGAAAAGAGAACAAAGGTCCAGTTCGCCATAGCAACTGAGTCGATTTTAACCCAGGTCAAAAGCTTCGACAACATCTGCCCTCTCCCCCACCCCCCTTTCCACACACACATTCAGAAAAGTTCAGAATTCCCTAAAAAGTGTATCCATGAGTGTGTAAAGATCTGCTCACCAATGTCTCGCACTTGCCTGACTGCCTGGGTGGAGTGAGTGAGTGTGAGAGTGAGTGCCTCCCCCAACCTGTCAAGACCAGGGGCTAATTGGGGGATTGATTCCCACATCAAACACAAAACGTAAGGGACTTTAAACTAAGTCCCCATCATTTCTCGGAAACAGAAAGGAATATAACTCGTCACTTGGAATCGTCCCTTGGATCTTAAAAAAACCCATTAAAATTAGAAAATATGAATACAGTTCGCCTACATATGTTGATGGCCTTTTGAGAAATGGACTCCAGTTCCTTTCATCGGATCCGCCTTGGGGAAACCCAAAAAAGTTAACTTGAAGAAGATGTAAGATAGCAATCAGTATATACGTCAAGAGAAGAAAGGTCATTGGCATAATTTTGCCCCCCAAAAATGGCATACTTCTGCGGGAACAGGTTTATTACTCTACCGGAAGCCAGTTAGCAGACAAGTGAGGGTATTATGGCTCAAGTTGCGGCCACACACTGTTATCACAAAAAGTACTGTGCACGGCAAGGGCATTAGCCCGTCTATGTTTTTAGGTCAATGCTTTGAACTGATTGTAAGTATAATGGCTTTTAGCACTATATTTCACAAAAGGCGAATCAGCGTTGGAAGTTAAACCTTTCAGTCGATTCCTTTACGTCAAGATCTCTAACTTTTAGGTCTTCGCACTCTTTCTGCCTACGCATTATTTTGTAAAATGAAAGCACTACTATTGATTTTTGTCCATGTTTTCTGCTTTGTTAAGCCGAAAGGACAAAAGAATGATGTGTTGATCGCTGTTATTGTGAAGTCGAAAGGACAAAAGAACTAGGTGTTGACATCTGTGATGTTAAACCGAACGGCCTAAATATTATTTTTCATTAGATGTCATTATTGAGCCGGAAGGAGAACAGATTTTGTTTTTACAATTGATGTTATTTTCTAAATAAAAGTGACTTGAGTTTATTTGACAATCGTTATTATTGTTTACATGGAAGGACTAAATTATTATTAAATAATTTTCTCCATTTCTTTGGCAATGTAAAATCTCATTAAGACAGTTTATTCTACATTTCTTTTTTTCTTCTTCAGTCATAGTTATGAGGTCAAATAAAAAGACAAGCTTGTCAATTTGTGTCTTTTCTCGGATAGCACCTGTACTTTTGTCGTACAATATAGTGTCAGTTGTAGCAGTTGAGTTGGTTTAACGACCAACATTAGCACTACAATATATTGTGGATGGGCCCCAAGACTGACGTCTGACAATTTTATGTGCTGCTACACACGAGACTGGGTGGGGATACCAATGACTCCTGTCTCAGCCAGTCATATTAAACGAACACCGACCTAACCAGCAGGGAGCGAAATCGCTAGGGCTCGAGTCGAAAGCCAATACTCTACCACACACACAAACACACACTCACACACACACACTTGGCACTCCGTTACAGAAGATAAGCAGTAAACAGTACTCTCTCTATATCTCTCTCTCTCTCTCCCTCTCTCTCTCTCTCTCCCTCTCTCTCTCTCCCTCTCCTTGCTCCATTCTTTTTCTAGAACTCATCAATGGAGATAATGAAGATGAATCCTTGCACTCTAGACAGGCTTTTATTCTTTACGCTTTCTCCTTCCTGCTTTCTCATCAATCAAGATTTCCCTGGACAATGTGGACATGGTTTTACTCTTCCTCTGTCCTTCTACTATTTATCAATGACATCTCCCCACACACTGGATAGACAAACCTTTTCCTTTCTGTCTCAATCCACTTAGAGTAACGGCTCGTCAATGGATGCCAATTTTGATACATTTTTATGATTTAAATTCTTCATCACTTCACATTTTAAACATTTACACGAGAAACACACTTCTACTTTTACTTTGTTGTTGTTGGGTTTTTTTTTCACCATTCTCGTCAATGTAAAATTTTCTGTACATTCCCTTGTCTCTGAAGTTGGCTCTAATCTTATCATTGCATATAAGTTTAGGTCTAGAGCAATTGTGTAACTGGGCCTAGACTCGTGTTTCGACCGGTTACATTGTACTGACACGGAACTAAACAGTAGGGAAAGAAATCGAACTAATACAGTTACTCCGATATACATTTTTATTTAAAGACTCTTGTCTCTAAAACTGATACTAATTTTATCTTAACTGAGAAGTTTAGGTCTATCTAAAGCCTTAGCATGTAAGCCAACTGTCTTCTTACCCCACCCATTGTTAGTTACGTTTCTATACCTGTTGCTCCTATGTAAGTGTGTCTATTCTCTGACTTCCATTATTCGCTTTATAATCTTTTATGTTTCTTTATCAGCAATAAGTGTCGCGCTGGTCTTGAAATATGAGAATAACGAAAAAAAAACTACAAGCAATAAATCTTCAAGTCTATTTGAGAAAGTTACCTAATTTAAGTGGCATTTTTTTCTTTGGCCAAAAACGAAGACTCAAAGGAACTGATAATTCTTGTGTTAACAATAATTTAAAACTAGAACTGCTGCAATTAATCCAAAGAAGAAAACTGGCATACTATGGCCATATAAGAAGACACTGTAGCATCCAGAAAAGAGTTGTGGAAGGCAAGGTTGAAGGGAAGCGTGGTAGAGGAAGGAAGAGGCAGTCATGGCTTGCCAACATACAGGAGACATCCCAGTTACGACTGAGTGTAGCCTGTGAAGCAGCCTTGGACCGTGAAAGATGGCGCCGAATGACAGCCCACCTCGGAGACGGGACGGCACAGCGATAGATAGATAGATTATGATGATCATATTTTTGCATCAGATTATAAACTATTAAGTGATAATAGGTTTTTTTGTTGGAATTTTTTGGCTCTATAATATTTTACTTCTCAAGAATCGTAATAAACACTGAGCTACTTTTCACAGTCCGCGATGTAACAGTTTATTACCACTGGTCCAAAATGAGGACGAAGTAGTTTGTATCTTGTTTGGTAGATTGTGCGGTTTCTGATCCGGGGGTCTTGCGTTTGTTTTATGTCTTTACTTCCTACTAGTTAAATCCATGTACTGACACCGAACCAACCAGTAGGGAAAGAAATCGAACAAATACAGTTACTCCAGTATAAAATAATTTTTATTTAAAGACTCCTGTCTCAAAACTGACACTAATTTTATCTTTACTGAGAAGTTTAGGTCTGTTTAAGCTAAGCAGGTAGACCAACTGTCTTCTTACCCCACCCTTTTTTTTAGTTATGTTTCTTTTTCTACTCCTCCTATGTAAGTGTGTCTATTCTCTGACTTCCATTATTCGCTTTATTATCTTTTATGTTTCTTTATTAGTTTTTCAATTGTCTCGTTGGTCTTGAAATATAAGAATAAAGAAAAAACTTTTTCTTTGTAAAATACGAGCAATAAATCTTCAAAACTTATTTTAAAGAATTTAGTCTGGAATGTCTTTATTTTGTTTGTCTAAAAGGAAAGACTTTGAGATAATTCAACAATGTGCTTTATATCTAGGGCAGAATAAAATTAAAACCTTTTTGTAAAATACAAGCAATAAATCTTTAAGACTATTTGATAAAATGGCCTAGTTTAAGTGCTATTTTTTCTGTTAGGCCAAAAGCGAAGACTCAAAGGAACTAATAATTCGTGTGTTAACAATAATTTATATGTCCATTATTGATGGTTTACCCGACAATGGTATTGCTAAATTCCATAATGCCATAAATTGTGTATCCACATTATCCAAAGTTGTTGTTGAAGTCATCACCACACAAAAGAGAAACAGGGTTTTCCCCTGTGTTTTAGATTATTAACAACTTACACTTTAACGTCAGTACCTCAGTTTTACTGAAAGAAGAGATAGTATTAGTAAATTCTAAGCCCTCGAGAGATCTGTCTGTCGTTTACTATTAGGTGATAATAGGTTTTTTGTTGGATTTTTTTGGCTCTATAATATTTTACCTTTCAAGAATCGTAATAGAGACTGAGCTACTTTTCACAGTCCGCGATGTAATAGTTTATTACCACTAGCCACAAAGGAGGGTGAAGTATCTTGTATCTTATTTGGTAGATTGTGCGGTTTCTGTTCCGGGGTCTTGGGTTATATTCCTGTCTTTATTTCCTACTAATTAAATCGGTATCAATATTATTGTACCTGAACGGTCGAAACAGACATCCTAGTGGTATCGAACCCCTACTTCCCCCCCCCCCCCCAAAAAAAAAAAAACACATACAAACACACCACCCTCTTTGTCTATATGCTCTGCAGCACGTAATAGTTGTCAGACGTTCCTATGAAAAACGTAGTACGTTCACAATTATTTTTACATGTGTTTTCTTTTCAGCACAGACAAATCAACAGCCTTGTTACTGTTTTTGGATATTTAAACAATTTCTATAACGTGAGAGCCGACGCTAAACAATCTAGTATAGGTTCTTCAAATATAGGGTAAAATTGTATGGGACAGAATCTGTGGTAATGTTAATTCAACATATCTCTCTAACATTAATGCAATCCAATTAAACGTTACTTTTAAAAAAAATACCAATGTAATAGTAAGTATTGTTCCGAAATGTCAGTTTATTGTTGAGAAACTGAAAAGACCACACACAAGAACAAGAACAACAACAACAACAACAACAACAACAACAACAACAACAACAACAACAACAACAACAACAACAACAACAACAACAAGTTTCATCAGACCAAGTAAAGTTTTGAATTAAACATGGAAATAAAAAATCTTGTGATATCATTAATTAATTTTGCATACCTGATGAAACAGTCTTTGGTTTTTACTAGCTGAACCAATATCATATCAAACTATGTGATTTCATGTAAACCGCCGAGACATAGGTTCTGGTGGTACCCCCTTCCCTCCACCCTCCCCCAGCAGCACGTTGAAATTGTCAGACTTTAGTCTTGAGTTTCAATGTTATCGTATAGACCTTCATTAAGGAATTAGCAATATGATAAACAACAAAGCTTCCAGCTCCCCAATTATAGACACCTGGCTGTCCCACGAAGCAAGTAGTTTCGTTCGCAACTAGTAGTGTTTTTACTGTGTTTTGTTACGCACAGACGAATAAACATAACTGTTATTGTTTTGGGACTGCCGACGCAAAAAACAACAATATAAGACATAAGACATGGATACATTTTTATGATTTAAAAGTTGACGTTTGGAAAATACTGTAGTATTATAATATTTCCTTCCAAACAGAAATGTAATCCAATTAAAAATCACTAACAAGATAATTATAGTCCACTTACGTTTTAAGTGTTATTTCTAAATATCAATACATTAATGAGAAAATGAAAAACCAGACAAAAGGAAGCAACTCAATTATACCACGTAAAGTTTCGATCTAAAAATAAAATTTAGAAGTCCTCTGGTTTTATTAATTCGATTTGCCTATCTGAAGATACTCAAAGGGAATAAAGTATCCACGGTGTAGATTCCTATTTGGAAACCGAGGTGACGATACAATAAGACGTTTTCTCTTAAATAAATTAGCTCACTGTTTAAAACGTTATATGCATTTCAACCCCAATAGAAAAATAAGAAGAAAATCCACACAAAAAACGGTCCTAAACAGCACTATTAAATTGTAGTTTTGATATACCTTTTAATTGAACATGTGTCGTCTAATCATAATTTAGGGAAAGATTTATAACAAAAAAATTAACAACAACATTACTAGAAGATCTGTTTTTTTTTAAGTAGTATTAAAATCGTTCTACAAATACCGTTTAGAATCTCTCGACAATAACCGGTGAATTCGAACTTTAACGTTTTCACGCGGTTTGTTCTTTCGATCGCTTATTTTAGTAAGTACATTCACACACCTTTCATTGTGAAGCTTTGTGCCGCAGTTTTTAGTATTTTACTTGAGTAACCATTATACCAGATCCAAGGACCTCTATTTCTTCAGCATCGCATCGCGCCATCTTCTCTGTTGATTTCTAGAAATGTGCATCTTGGGCTTGACATCGTAAACTGTCATGGTTTAAATGCATTGTATTCGTAGGAGGTACAAGAGGGGTTATGTGCTGATGTGCTAGATGAGTGTCAGCTTTTCACTGCTAGTAATAATTATGCCACGAGGGTGTTAGCTTTTTAGCGTTGATGAGCCACTCACCCTCTCTATCACACAAACACATACACAAGCACTATATCTTCCTCTCTCTCTCTCTCTCTCTCTCTCTCTCTCTAGCTTTCTGTATCACAGATAAATACACACACATACACAAGCACTATATCTTCCTTCCTCTCTCTCTCTCTCTCTATCTCTCTCTCTTTCTCTCTCTCTCTCCCACTCTCTATCAAAGATACGCACACTATGTCTTCTTCTCTCTCTCGTGCGCGCTCTCTCTATCACAGATACATACACACATACACAACCACTTTGTTTTCCTCTCTATCTCTCTATTTCTCCCTCTCTCTCTCTCTTTCCCTCTCTCTGCGCTCTCTCTATCACAGATACATACACACATACACAACCACTTTGTTTTCCTCTCTATCTCTCTATTTCTCCCTCTTTCTTTCTCTTTCTCTCTCTCTCTCTCTCTCTCTCTCTCTCTCTCTCTCTCTCTGTCCCTCCTTTTCTCTCTCAAACAAACAGTGCTGAAAGAAGCATTATTATCATCAGGCGAAAGGATAGAGATGGAACTGAGAACCCGCTCCAGGCTTTAATCTGGATTCAATCAGGGTCTCTCTCATCTCCTTGAATCTCATGGAAGACTTGAGAGAGGATCGAAAGGATTGAAAGGTCTTCATTTTGCATCAAAGAGCATACATAATCACAGAGCTCTTCAATTTGAGAAAGTTCTGCTATTTTGTTTATCATTGATGTTCAGATTATTGGAAAACCCGACCCCTCTTTTCGTTTGTCTAATCCCTGTGTCGGTCTCTTTCCTTCTTTTTAACCCACTGTTTCCACCCTCTCATTATCATGATTGTGTCAGCTTTTTTCCCTTTTGCTTCACCTTTTCTCTCTGACTATGTTTCAGTCCCTCTGTGGGCCTGCCTGTCTTTCTGTCTGTCTGCCTGCTGTCTGCCTGCCTCTCTCATTTCTCTGCCTGTTTGTCTGTCTGCCTGCCTATCTGCCTATAGTTTTCTCTGTATTTGTTTCTTTTTTCCCTACCCTCCTCTCTCTCCATCTATATAGCCATGGTATCCTGCCCTGTCCTGTGTGTGGCAGCACATAAAATTGTCAGACGTCAGTCTAGACAGACAGAGACAGAGAGAGAGTGGGAGCGAGTACGGGAAATTGAGAGCGGGAGTAATAGAAGGAGAGAAATAAAGAAAGTAGCAGATAATTAGATAGATCGATAAAGAGATAGATAGATAGACTGAGAGAGAGAGAGGGAGAGAGAGAGAGAGAGAAAAATCACACAATCTTTTTGTTTAGCCTCGTAAGCCTACACAACAGTTTTAATGTTAACTACTGTCCTAAATGTATCAAACTATTCGATTTCATAATTCACTTAAACACTGTAAAGATAGAATGCATATTCCTAATGTCCATCTTCCACACTCGAGCTATATCTGGGTCGGGTCCCAAGGCAAATGTCTAGCAATTTTACGTGATATCGTACAGAGACAATGCACCGATACAAAGATTCCATTTTCAACTGATCACAAAATACTTTCACCGACCAAAGCTGTAGGGAATCAGGTGGCCTGAAAGTGAGTCGAAATGGGGACCTCCCGTATAAAAGTGCTGTGCGAACTGGCTCAAGAGGTAGAGCATTGATTTCCAGATCGGGATGTCCAGGTTCTAATCCCATGATCCGGCAAAAAATTTATCAGCCCAATGTCGTCCCCTTTAACTGGTTGGATCGGTGTTATTATATTGTGACCGGGTGAAACAAGAGTCCTGGTCTCCCTGCCCTGTCTCATGTCTGGCAGCACATAAAGTTTCTGGCGTCAGTCTTGAAACCCGTCCGCTATATGACCTGTAAAGTGGAGCCGTTGCACGTTAAACCAACTCAACTCAACTCTCCCGAATAAAAGCCGTGTGCTCTTACATTGAGACATAATTATTGCCATTCAGAGAGAACGTGAGACGATGAGGAGTCTGGATTTATATAAGTTTTTTTTTATAATCTCTTTGAATTATCTTGGTCTAGCTTTCTTTCTCTCTATCTATGAATCGCTCTCTATATCTGTCTATCTATCTATCTATCTATCTATCTATCTATCTATCTATCTATCTATCTATCTATCTATCTATCTATCTATCTATCTATCTATCTATCTATCTATCTATCTATCTATCTATCTATCTATCTATCTATCTATCTATCTATCTATCTATCTATCTATCTCTACCTCTCTCATCTCTGTCTTTCTCTTTCTCTCAGTTTTTTCTTTCTCTTTCTCTCTCTCTCTCTCTCTCTCTCTCTCTCTCTCTCTCTCTCTCTCCCTCTCTCTCTCTCTCTCTCTCTCTCTCTCTCTCTCTCTCTCTCTCGTTTCCCCCCATCTCTACCTCAATAATTATATATCTCTTCCTATCCCTCCTTCCAATTCATTTAGCTTAAGAAAACCCCATTCTTTTGTTCGCCTTTTATTCAAATTTTACACCGCACCTTAGCCCTCTCTATCTTACATCAATAATATTTCCCCGTTAGCTTTAAATTAAAACCAACCCGGTTTTTATTCTCTTCATAACAGTGATAAGTTTCAAATTTCTCTGGGATCCCTCATCTCATCTTTTGAAAGGTTATATATGGTGTTGATGGTATTTCTGGCAGCCAATTTATGTTTATAAGGAACTATACTGGGTAGCTTAAGGGTCGTAAGTACAAAGTTTTAGTAAGATAGCGACTCGTCTTAAATTAAGATATAAGAATAAGAAGGCGAACAACGAGTTGGAAGCTACCGTGACGTTGTAATTACGACCCTAGACCAATAGATCGACCAAATGG
Organism: Elysia chlorotica; assembly: GCA_003991915.1. Classification (NCBI taxonomy): domain Eukaryota; kingdom Metazoa; phylum Mollusca; class Gastropoda; family Plakobranchidae; genus Elysia; species Elysia chlorotica. Next base: position 318,765 of record RQTK01000011.1, read on the forward strand.
CTTACTTCAGGAAAAAGATGATCGCATTTCATAAGAACCATGGCTATAGCCATTAACTTTGATGATCGGAGAAATAAGATGCGAATTCGTTACTTCTTTGACGTGGTAGAGAGCTTTTGATAACTTTGTTGTTTGTTTGTTTTGTTTTTTGTGTTTTTTTGGCTTTGACGTACCAAGTGAGAAAAAGATATTGATCATGATTATTAATTTTGAGGGGATGGTATATTTCATTGTAACTCAATTCCAATTTATTTCTTGAGAGAAAACAAAGGCAATGCTCTGGCGCTGTAAAGGATCGATCATCGTGAGCGTTTGTTTTTTTGTTTTTGTTTTTTGTTTGTTTGTTTGTTGTTGTTTTTTTTGTTGTTTTTTTTTGGGGGGG
>RQTK01000011.1:319227-338022 GCA_003991915.1 Elysia chlorotica
ACTTTTTGTTTTACCATTTTATAAATCAACAACAACAACAATTGTTACACAACACCATATCTCAACTATGATAATCTGTTTCCCTACGCACTTTACTATGCGTTTCGAGCCGCGTTCTGGCGACTTCGTCCCCTACTGGTTGGGTCGGATTTAGTTGAATGTGATCAGCTAAGACAAAGTCATGGTATCACCGCACTGCTATGTGTATATTTGCCAGATGTTAGCATTGGGGCCCGTCAACACTATAGGTTATATAGTGCTGACGTTGGACACTAAGCAACATCCCCAATCCATTCCATTTACCATAGCAGTACATAGCAAGTGGGAGGTAATCCAGAATTATCTTACCCAAACGTCTCACCAGTTTTATATTGTAGTTGTTATGCATTATAGCTTTCCCCATTCATTTCTGAACAAAGTTCGTTTTTTTTCAATCAGGATAATTATGTCGAGGCTACCCAAAATAACAGGCAAAGTTACTGAATTGACTAAAGTTCACACGTTTTGCATAACAAGAGTAATTGTGATCTATGGACAAAATAATGCCCAGTGAGTGTTAATCGTTTGGCCTACAAAAGCAAACTAGACTCAGAATGTAAACTGCACTTACTGTACCTAATATTTCAATTTTGTTCTAAATGCAAAATGTTAGTTTATTTCTCTAGTCCTGACTGTTGTTTTAGGAAGTCTCGCGATCAGTCAATCATGATCAAAGAGATCACTATTAAATTGGTAGAAAGTAAGTAAAATGCATGAAAAAGGAAAAGAGAGTGGGGTTGTTTTTTTTTGGCCACCAACCTTTTCGCGCGACTTTGACCTGATGATCATGGGTGTCTACGCGATAAAAGATTGGGAATAAAAAATTACACGCCTGTATTTTCACCTTAGAGAGAGATAGAGATAGATAGATAGAGAGAGAGAGAGAGAGAGAGAGAGAGAGAGAGAGAGGAGAGAGATAGAGATAGATAGATAGAGAGAGAGACAGACAGACATAGTCAGATTTGCAGACAGACAGACAGACAAACAGACAGACAGACAGACAGACAGAACTGTAGTTGTAGTTGAGTCGATTTATTGTCCAACTTCAACACTATAAAGACTATATTGTGGACGGATACCAAGACGTCGGACGATTTTATGTGATGTAACACATGAGATAGGACGGGGATACCATGACTCCTGTCTCAGCCGGTCACATTAAACTGACATCAACCTTACCAGTAGGGGGCTCGAACCACAAATCCCACGCGTGGGAAGCCTGTGTTCTAACGCAGATTCCTCCCCCCGAGAGAGAGAGAGAGAGAGATGAGATAGGCCGAAAAAAGAGATATAGACAGAGGAAAAATAGAAATACAAAGTACTCTAGATTAACTTAAGTACAATGTTATTCTTCTCTGATTCATTAAAACCTTGTATTTTTTATCCAGCTTAATTTGACAGAGAGACCAAAGCAGTCAGTATTTGAGCACATGACAATTTTGAGGATTTTCAGTGGTCAATCGCGACTAAGCTTAGCTCGTATTTCTTTCGGTTTTATGTCGTCTTTTTTCACCAATGAAACGAAATACAAAACAACTCATTTCTTTTGTTTGATAAATTATTAATTGCAAAGATTGCCATAGTTTTTTTCCTTTGTGGTGTGTAGTTTTCCATATTAAAATTCAGTATTTAGAAAAAACTCAAGTTCAAGTTTACAATCAAGATAAAACAGGGGTAAACTGGAGAAGTATCGATCTTGTAACTAATTAGGTAATTGCTAAATACGAAATAAAATTTGCCACATTCTTTTTTTTTTCAATTCACGGATTCCACCAATTTAATATCATTTTTGTTTTGGTTGGAGCGAGGGAAGGGTATATTCAAATTAATTTTTTAAACCCCATTTCAAAACATAGGAAAAACAAAATCCTCACCTTTCTATAATATTTAGGTATTGTTGTGAAAATCTTTTTTCATTAACTAAATGTCTGTGGAAGGCAAGCGTTGAATTTTTTTTTGCTGATAACTAATGGGATTTTCTCAGGGAAAACAACCAAGAAAATGTGTCAGGTTAAAAAATTGCTTTGTTTATGACAAAAGACTACGGGCCGCAAAATAGTTGTTGTTTTTTCATAACATCATTATTTTCTTAGTCGTGGTGTCCCGGACTAAATTATTTCTCGTATCGATCTTCATAACATAATGTCGACAAGTTGCTCAGACTTCAGAGGTAGAAAGGAGTATAAGGGAGGAAGAAGTGCGGAGAGAGCAGAGTGGAGAGAGAGAGATGGGGAGAGAGAGGGCAACAAAGAGAAAAATATAAAACAGAGAGAGAGTGAGAGAGAGAGAGAGAGAGAACATGAGAGAGATAGGACACAAAAAGAGATATACAAAGAGATAGATGGACAAAGGGCAAGAGAAAGAGGAAGAAGATAAATATAGACAGAGGCAGAGATCGCAAGAGAGGGCGAAGCAAGAGACATGAGGTTAGAAGGATATGGAAAGTGAGAGAGAGAGAGGGAGAGAGAGAGAGGGAAGGTGGAAGCAGAAAAGCAAAAGAGGGAGATTGATACAGACAGAATCAGAAGAGAAACAGACAGACAAACAGACAGAATCAGTAGAGAAACAGACAGACAAACAGACAGGAATATATCAGATGAACAGACGGACATACAGACAAACAAAACGACGGTGGATAATCAAAATTTAAAAGAGTTCAAGAAAACAATGTAAAACAAACAAAGTTCGGAAGTAAAACGGATGCATAAAAAAACAGACTTCCTGTATCATAACTATGCCTCGAAAGGGCCAGCATAGAACAATAGAGTTATTGGACTTTATGATTGTTTTGGTTTACCATTGACGAAGCTTGGGACTTTGCCTCGCTAGATAGATGTGTGTGTGTGACGAAAATACATTAGATAGCACTACTTCTAAGGTCTGGTTTAAACAAAGTCCAAAACCTCGAAGAGGAATGTATTACAAGCCTGGACTCAGCGAGCGCTCTGTGCTATAGTACTTTGTTTCCGTGAGATGCTGCGGCTCGGTAGAGCGTTGTTCTCCCAATCAGGAGGTTCCTAGTTCAAAACCCGCGTTCGTTCCTCTACTGGCTGGGTATGTGTCAGTATAATGTGATCGTCTGAGACAGAAATCATGAAATCTTTGCATTCACTCGGAGTGGCAGGGCGTAACATTTTCAGACACTAGTCTTGAGATCCGTCCACAATGTAGCCTGTTCAGTGCTGGCGTTGGACGCTACGCAACCAACAAACGTGCAAACAATCTCACGCTTCCTCAATGGACAATTTGACTAGCTTCGGCCACTGGCCGAGGGATGAATGACCAACGGGGTGGTCACTACTAGGATATAATGAGCAGGAGACCAGCAATTCTCCCATGGGATGTATACGTATCAGTTTTGTAAGCCAGAGTAACAGAGTTATATTCCACCCACTAGTTTCTTCTTGGCATGATGGTAAAAATATTATTCATTCTGAACAAGCTAGTTATTTGTCTGACTATCTATCTGCATCGCTTCCGCCTTCTTTCTTTCTTTCTCTCCCTCACTCTTTCGCCTCTCTCTCTATTTCTTTCTCTCCCTCATTCTTTCACGTCTCTCTCTATTTCTTTCTCTCCCTCACTCTTTCGCCTCTCTTATTCTTTCTCTTTCTCACTCTTTCGCCCCTCTCTCTCTATTTCTTTCTCTCCCTCACTCTTTCGCCTATATATATATCTCTCTCTTTCTTTCTCTCTCTCACTCTTTCGCCTCTATCCCTCTCTTCATGACTTGAGGGGCTAACTGGCATAAGTGGTAGAGCGTTCGTCTCCAGATGAGGAGGACTGCGGATCAAATCCCACGATCGAAAGATTTATATGTCCTGTTTTCTCCACTGTAACTGGTTGGGTCGGTGTCAGTATAATGTGACTGGCTGCGACTGGAGTCATAGTATCCCCGCCCTGTTTCGTGTGTGCAGCACATAAAATTGCCAGATGTCAGTCTTGAGACCCTTCCACAATATAGACTATAGACTAATGTTGGACGTTAAACCAACTCAACTGATTACGTCTTCATCTATACAACTGTTGGAAGCCAGAGTAAGAGACTTCTCATCCACATCCCAGATTTTGCTTGGCGCAGTTGAGTAAAATGTATTTCTTACTTTCTTTTTTAACGTTGTGGTTGGTTTTGTAATATTGTATACACCATTGTTTGATCTGAGTGTGTAATTTTATGAGGAGAGACTGGGTTTGGAATAATAGACTCTTTCTATATATCTCGCTCTTTCTTTCTCTCCTTTTTTCTTTCTCTCTTCGTCTGTCTGTCTGTCTCTCTCTCTCTCTCTCTCTCTCTCTGTTCGTCTTCTCTCTTTCTCTCTTTCTCCCATTCTCTTGTTCTCGCCTCGTTTGGACTAGAATAATTGCTGACTTTCTATTTTACAGCTGTAGTTGGTTATGTAATTATATTCATCATTGTTTGGCTGTGTAATTTTATGAGGGACTGAGTTTGAAATAAAACGTTCCACCCGCCTTCTTTCTCTCTATTCCTCACTCTTTTGCTCTCTCTCTCTCTCTCTGTTTCTCTCTCTCTCTCTGCTTCTCTCTTTCTCTCTTTATCGATCTTTATTTTCCTCCCTTCTCTCACTCTCGTCCTTACTTCCTTCTGTCTCTGTCTGTCTGTCTGTCTTTCTGTTTGTCTGTCTGTCTGTCTGTCTGTCTTTCTCTCTCTCTCTCTCTCTCTCTCTCTCTCTCTCTTTCTCGGTTTATTCTCCTCTATATAAACTGCTCTGTGCATCTTGCAAACAAACATTGGAAACTAGAAAATATAGGAGTAGTATAGTGTCAACCGAGTGAAAAAAACTTAACTGCTGGAATTATTTCGTGGCCTTGTGGAAAATTGAGATGCTCCCATTTGGGACGTAATTGTTCTTGCGTGCGTAATGGAGTAGAAAGAGAGAGACAGAGACAAAGTGAGATAGAGACAGAGAGACAGAGAGAGAGAGAGACAGAGAGAAAGAGAGAGGTGACTAGGAAATGTTTTTGCTTACTGTCAATGTGACATTTCTCACACACAATGCAATCTGATGGTTTTGACAAATCATTTAGACATTCTATCTAAACTATTATTTTTAACAAATGAATCAATGTCTTTCATCTCCCATCAACTAATAGTATGATGTGGTCACACGCATACTTATACACAACAATCATTGGATTGTTTGGGACTTAATATTGCTAATGTATTTTCGTTAAAATTTCCACAAATTTGGGAAAAATAAATGGTTTCGAGGCTTTCTTCGCCACTAATGGTGTCATTGCGATAATGTTGACGTCATTCGTCAAATCCGAGGCCGGAACTCTCACACCAAATTGGCTGAAAATATCCAGGATCCTTCGAGAGATCGTGGAAAACTAAAAGTTGTTGTTCCGGTCGTCTTCGCAATAATAATTATGGGTTCGAGAGTACCTAAATTTCGTTTAAAAAGGGTGATGTTGAGAAGCACAAATTGCATGCTCAAGGCTATCCTAGCTAGGTAGAGAATATTGTTATCTTCAATTATTACAATCTAGATTCACTAAATTAAGGTCAGACTTGATCATGGAACATCCTACCTCTGGATATATGTGTGATTCTCACCCATTTGATCCGACACGTGTCCAAGTTTTGCTCCAGCATTCTACAGAATATTGGTGTACCAAAGAGTTGTATGGTAAAAACCGTGCTCAAACAACCGCAAAATAATTGAAACATAATGGAATGATTTGATCGTAGTCTGCAGTCTCAAAAACCAGAGGGAAGCATCTATAAATCTTTTAAGCATTAAACAGACGTTGCATTTTTGCCTCACAGATTTTCCTCGCCAAACTGTTAATGATCCTTTAGTCTACAGGTCATATTGGAAGACGGCTTAACCATTCAATCATAAGAGTTTGTTCCACTACACGCTTGTCATATTAAATTTTGACAGTTTTAATGTCCAGCCCAAGTTGCCACGCAGAGTCGAAGCAGGGATACCATAACATCGGACTAACTCGCCAAATACAAAATAAGAGATAATGACAAATCGAGACAGCGCAAGCGGAAGGTAGTACAAGAGATTAGAAAAATGTAGGAGCGGGTAGAACCGTCTGATTACAAACTGAACAGGCAGATAAAGTCTAACTCATAGTGAAAATGAGACAGATTGAGGGAGAAAAAGAGAGAACCAGGGAAAGAAGGACAGAAAAAAGGAGAGGCACTTCAATGGAGATAGATAGATAGATAGATAGATAGATAGATAGATAGATAGATAGATAGATAGATAGATAGATAGATAGATAGATAGATAGATAGATAGATAGATAGATAGATAGATAGATAGATAGATAGATAGATAGATAGATAGATAGATAGATAGATAGATAGATAGATGTTTATAACTGTTTCATGTCAGAAGACAATTATTATATTTTTTACCCTTACCGATAGATTGGTTTTTATAACTACTGTATCTGCTGTTGATAGATTTTTTTAAAACAATCTTTGGGATTAAATGTCTGAAAAACAAATTTGATTTTTCCATGCACTGCGATACATATTCTTAGCTTGCATGTAAATGTTCTCTTTACATTTAAGACATACAAGTATTTATCGAACAACATTAATGGCGTTGCTATGGCAACAGTCTGGGATCTTTTAAAAGAAGACGACAGCAACTGGCGTTTCAATTTCCTGTTTCATTTCGCTGGTTAGCCAAAAATATGCTTTGGGTGTAAAAACTACACAAAACGAAAGACGGCTCAGGTCAGATTTTTAAGATTTTTGTTTTGAAAAATATTTCCCTGCCTCCCAGAAAAAACACTTTAGTCGCCCACGGCTTCTTGTATAAAAATCCTTTCTAACGTTAACATTATTATTTTCTGACCATCAAAACATTATTTCTATAAATCTTACGACATTGGTTGACAAGGCATACAAGAATATTTGATCAGAACGTAGGGTTAGCTAGTAACATAAAAGTTGGAGGAAAGATTTAAAAAGAACTAATAATGTTTTATTTATGGGTGTGACGACTCTTTCAAACAACGATGCATTTTAAAAGAGCCAATTTAGATATTGGTTTTTAATCAATGAACGTACGAGAATGTGAAGAAATTACACTTTCACTTCATCATGGGCTTGTAGTCATAAATGCTTAAAACTTAAGAACTACAATCACATTTCTCAACTTACTTAATGATAAAACATCATTGGTCTCATGACGTATATATCTATGGTATGATTGTAGAATGATCAACATCATGGAATTAATACCAATTTTGGTTTTTACAACCATTTAACAAAAAGCAAAGAAGAGAAAAAAAGAAATAAACTAACCATCTTTAAAACTTTCTTATCTTTCAAAATGTAATCTGTCGACGCTGCGCAATTCAGGTTGATATTTAACGTAAAAACTCTTACTCCTGAAAAATTGTAAGCAAACCTTGAAGGTCCTTTACCTTATTATGAAATATGTTTTCGTTTATAGCTAAAGCACGAAAAGATTTTTTTAATATTATGGTAAGTGAAAAAGGAAAAAGATAAAACTAATTGACGACCACTTTGCTTGAATTGTATGGGTGGAATGCACAAACAAGACGTAGCTTACGTCTCGTCATAACATTAAACTAACATGGCTTACGACGAGAAGACGTAAGCTACGTCAATTATGTGCATCCTACCTTAGGTCTACACAGAAATGTCTAAAATGTTTTGACTTAGCCTAAATTTACCGCTCAATGGTTAAATGGACGTTTCATAATTTTATCTTTACAAATAATTGTTTATCATTTTTTGTTGACCAAATTGAAAAGCACTATCCCTAATTTACTGTCCCTATCCAATTTAAACGGCAATCTTTTTATATGACTGCCAAGATTAGATGGTTGTCAACAAGTGAGAGAGAGTGGGGGAGAGAGTGAGAGAGAGTTATAGAGATAAACAGACAGGCAGACAGACAGAGAGACAGATATACAGACAGACAGACAGATATACAGACAGACAGATATACAGACAGACAGATATACAGTCACCAAGAATCCAGGTCATCCTTTCTGTCCACAAATGCCGGTAATTTAGGCATCTTGAATTTAGAATGCTCTCCTTCATGGACCGATCTTGTGCTGCCTGATGTAAGGTTGTGTTCACTTTGCTGACTTGCCTGTGCTTGTATCCTTGCCAACTCTAACTGTGTCCTCATTTCCTCCATCTTTAGTTCTTTCTCAGCTTGAAGTTTAGCTTCTCGCTCTTCCCTCAGCTTGAAGTTTAGCTTCTCGCTCTTCCTTTTCAGCTTGAAGTTTAGCTTCTCGCTCTTCCTTTTCAGCTTGGAGTTTGCGCAATTTATCCATTTCCTCAATAATAAATTTTTTCTTTTCATCTCCTCGTAACTGCAGTTCCTCAGCAAGTTCTTTGATTTCTTGAATGGACGACATTATGGAGCTTTAACAGCTGAGGGTGCTATTACTGCTATATAAAGAAAGAGACGCTTCGAATACTGGCGCAAAAGCACACGACACAGTTTACGCAGAACACACTGACTCTAGATCTAACTTTAGATCTGATAAATTAGGCAAGCAAAACGCGTGTACCAGATATTAGCCGACGAAGGTTGGTAATCTAGATCTAGCTCTACGCTGGACCAATCTAGATCTCTAGATCTATTCTTCGATGCGCCGAACTTGTAGATTCGATCCCGGACGAGCCCCCAGTGTAACAGATTTGCTGGTGAGGTGGTAATCTGTTAGGCTCTGTTTGTCTAGGGGTATTAAAAATATTCACAGCCAATCACACGACTCGTCCGTAGAAAATAATTCCGAAGTCCGCAAGTAACAATTTCAAACTGTTTAATCCAACAAAAGGGCTATACTCTACAATGTTTGTAGGACGGCTCAATAGTACAATTACTAGTCAATGTAGACTCTGGAAAACAATGTTGACTCTTGACTCTTGAAATGTTGACTCCCTAAATCTAATTAAGATTCTTATTTATACAAAACTTCGCCGAATCATCCAGAACAAGAATTACGTAAATCATAAGAGAATATTCTCGGTACATCTCTTTAGCAATTAACAACCAATCAGAACAAAGGTAAACAAGAAGTGACGAGGTGATTACTATTCTAGAACTAGCCGGAGGTTTCGAGAAGGGCTGTGTTCAGTAAGCAAAACTCACAATCAAATTCTTAGGCTTGAAATACAATCGTTATGCAAACAAACAAGATAATGTACATACATCTAGTCAATCCACTACCCAAAAGTTACGCACCTAAAAAGGGTGAGGAAATGAATAGATCAGCTTATAGTACAATGCGTTACACTCATCCTCTCTGCTTTCTTTACTAACCAACATTATAATCCACACTCCCTCTTCTTCCCCGAGCAGGATTTCACCTTGAACTTGTTCGTGACGCAGACATGGCGCGACTTCCGGCTCGAGTTCCACGAGCTGATTGAGGACGACTACCTGGAGCTTGACTCCAAGCTCATCTCGCGGTTCTGGGTGCCGGACCTCTACTTCGTTAATGAGAAGTCATCAAACTTCCACGACGTGACGGTCCCCAACACACTGCTTCACCTTTACAGCGATGGCACCGTGGTCTTTAAGATGAGGTACGTTGTAAATTGTAAATGATATTGGTAGAACTCAAGTATTCTCTTTTGCAAGTGTTGTATAAGAGAAAAGTTTGGACCACCACTTTCTCACTCGTAAATTTAGTTTGTAAAGGTCAAGCAGTTTTTTTTAATTTGTTTCAGAGGATAGAAAAAATAGACCTGCTTATCGCTGGTGTAAAGGCAAAATTTTATAAACCTGCGATATAACAAATGGAATGAAAACAGGGACACTCGGCAGGGGAAAACAACGAAAAAATATGAAAAATGGACTAGAAAATTACAAAAATTGTCAAATACTTTAAGTTAACTACAAAGATGGTCACATACTTCGAGTTACCTATCGAGCTTGTAACAATCTTCAAGTTGACTACAAAGATGTTTACATACTTCTATTTAATTACAGATCTAGAAACATAACTTATTAGTGAAAGAGATGGTGACATACTTCTAATTATCTACTTGATTATTGCGAATTAATCACACAACTGGTTAAACACTTCTAGTTAACTACAGACCTGGTAACACTCTTTAAAAAACAGAAATCGTAACATACTTCTAGTTAACAAGTATCACACCAGGGGAAATCCTGAGGGGGGTTAACTAAATGAAATAAAGTCTAACACCGCGTGGGTTGCCACACCACGAAGGAGTTGAAATAAACAGAGGCAACCGTTTGTCAAATTAGCCTTTCTGCGTGTGAGTTTTTTACGTGTATAATTTCTTTTGGGACCTGGTTTTTTTTTCAGTTTTTGCATAATTAAATTTTATCGGGCATGGCTTGGATTAGTTCACCCCTGTGTCAGTTATACATCACCTGGTGTAGGTGGATACTGTCCACCGTCTAAGTTTAGGGGGCGAGCTGTAGGGGGAGGTAGAGCGCTGGGCTTCTATTGGAGATGTACCCTGGTTCGATCCCATGGTCATAATTTTGTCTATTTTTTGTTTACTCCACACAAATTTCTTTTATTTTTTTCGAATATTCGCGTAACGGATATAACTTCTAGACGACATTTTTAACTATGAGTGGTATAAAGAGGCATGATTAAAAATCAATGGAATCAGCGAGGGCTTGCAAAGATTTCTAGGTATGTAGTGAGTATCGGAATCGCCTGAATATTCAAACAAAAAAAGGCCTAACCAATACCCTTATATAAACGTTTGAGAAGAGCAATTAATAAATTAAAAAAGAGTATATATTCGCTTTTTTTTTTGCTTCTATTTTCTATTACTCATACGTGGTTCTGAGATTTTATATGCATTTTAATACTATTTATTTACCCTGTAGTTGCTGGTTCTTTGTAGTGATTCTGTATTTTATTCAAACGTTTATTTCCTTGAGCTTTATTTAGATTTTTTGGTTCTGTATAAATTTATTTAGTGAAAGGTAACCTAATTTATCCATTGTTTGACCAAATTTAAAATGTAAAGCGTTTTGAGATTACAAGAAAGCTGCTGTAATAATACATTTCATATTGAGGTAGATACAAATATTTGTGTTCCATTTGCGTGCTTTATAATCATCATCTAGACAATAAGAGGCAGCACATTTAGCGTTACTCACCCCCATTGTTTGATTAGTTACCTTGAACCTAAAATTATAATAAAAGTTTATGTATTCTAAGAAGTTCCGTAACTCACATTCCTAATGTAGCCCCAGCACTCACACCCAAATCTCAGTAGGGACTAAGCAAAATGTGCTTAATTAATGGTCAAGGTTAAAAAAAAGTGTCTCGTTTTACAAAAAGTAGAGTCGTAACTGAGCTGACGTGCTGTAAAAACAAATTTTGCCTCGTTTTACTTAATGTGAGCTCGGTGGGTCTAACACCTATAAACGAAGAATTGCATGAGTTGGATAACTCCATACGATGTAAATGCTTATAATCACTCGATTCCCAACAGACGGTCATAACCATTTCCGTGCTTTTTCAAAGGGGAATTGCAATTGCCTTGAAACCAGATACTACCGTAAAAAGCCGAAAATTCACGAATGCCAGTAGACCAGTGACAGAACAATAAATCTGATGAATATTTATGAGGAAGATGGTAATATGGTATGCAGATCCCTATGGTATCACCATCTTCTAGCCCTGGGCAGATAATAGCTATTTAGGCCAGTAGTTTAAACCGTAGGGAAAATCTCTCGTAGACACATAGATACCTCCACCGTCGGCGACCTAATGTCCCCATTTTCGCAAGATAATAACGGTTTTTTTTGTGTTGTTCTCGCCAAGGTAGTCTGAGTCTGGTCAGAATGAGTACTATGCTTAATAAAACTTGAGTTCACGAAGCAAATAAAAATCAACGACTCTTGAGACAAGTTGTGGCACATAATATGCCGTTAAATCAGAAGTTTGTGTTAATGGCACGCCAGAACAATAACGGCTTTATTGGGCCCATGATGTCATAGGGTGGTAAGTAACATATCTCGATAGCATACAGCTCTTTTAAGCTTTATAATTCGCATATCGTACCACAGACGTCAGCTTAACACACCGCTGATCTTACAACTAGACAGTTAATACAGCGCAGTAGTACCAGTGACTCCGTCTTTTGTTTCTCGGATTGGTAAAAGTATAAAAATGGCGTATAAAGGTGATCGCTTAAAATTTAAGAGTATATAAATATGAACGGCGTGTGCCATTAACTTATACCACGGACGTAGGGCAGTTCTAATTTTCTTATTTTAAAGCACCGTCATATTTTTACCTACTGTGGTGGATGAAAGATTGTTCTATAGATAAGAAACTGCATTCGTCAAGTTTTCTCAACATAGAAAAATAAAAACAACTTCAATTTTAAGTAATTGCCTCAGACCTTATTTAAGCATGAGTTATTAGGCTTAGGCAAAAGTCGCGTCTCTTGCCCAAAGCCACGACTAAGAGCTGGTCGTATTGGAAAAAAAACATTAGTAGAGTTTTCTCAACATAGAGAAAACCAATTTAAAGTGTTTAATAATGTACTGGCTTAGGCCCTGCTATACTTATTGGCACCATGAATATTTAAATGTTGTAAGTAAGGCTTATGCTGTTCACATATTAAACGGTGTATTTACCGCCCAAGGTCTTGAACGAGAGATAATCGTATTAAAAGAACTATATTCGTCATGTTTATTTCTCAATATAGAGAAAACTAATTTCAACAATAATTACTTGGTGAGGCCTTGTTAGAGTCGTTTGCACCATAAATATTTTAACATTCTTATAGCCAATTTTAGTATAAGTTATTATGTGCACACAAACAGACAATTCCAAAAGGCAGAGAAACTTTTTTTTTAGTATTTAAACACTAACTTTGCCTTTTTAGACCAAACTACACAACGGTTTCTATTTTGTCTACTGTTCTGATGGTTAGGATTCATAAGTATATCATTGAAAAAGAAGGGTTGTCAAACTTTAGCACGATCAGGGTGGACTGCAATTTTTGGTCCAACAATGAGATTCGAAATTTTTACCAAAAGTCGAAAAAAATATTAATTTTACCTGTTGGTCTAAAGTACACCGAATCCAAAACCGTCAGTTAAAAATATATGATAAACATGATCATGTTACAAAATATATACAGCTTTTAGCAAGAAAAACAAAAACAAAATCCACAAGCAGAACCATCTCTGCAAAGTATAATTATTACATTTGTTTCTGTGCACTTTTATTACATTCATAAACCAGAAATCTCTCATTATTTACGAATTAGACGGAACAATATGGACTTGTGTGATTTCCGATTTATGACTTTTATTATCATTCGTGAAATGTACGTATGAGTGTACCTTTTTAACGTTGCATTAAACACTTTAATGTGTTCATGTTTCCAATACTGTCGTCTGGCATGCCAGAGCCGGAATTTAGGTGTTTGATTATTTTAACAAGAAGCGATTTTTTGAAGTCGGTTTACATTTGATTAAAAAAAATAATGCGGGTAAAATGATTAAAATGTCTCGAATTCAGCTTTTAAAAATTAATAAAGAAAACACAACGACGGGGGCAATTTAATTTTTGGAAACGCTTTTATTTGGAAATAATAGAAAACACAATATTTCCCTTCTCTTTATAGGAGTGTTGAATAAAGTCAATGTATATTATTGAATCCGTACAAGGCAGCTAGAAATTTAGGAAAGAAAACTAACGAATCTCGCCTGTTCCCACATTCACTTTTATTGCCTCTCACAAGCATTCAAAAACGAAAAGACGCGGAGAGAGAGAAAACCCTGACATGCGCAGATCGTGTCCAAGTCCACCTGAACCGGATATTAGGCATACAATGAATCAGTATAAACGAATATGTGGACTACGTACCTCGTTGAGGGAAATCGTTTTAGAGAAAAAAATATATATCCCCATGCACTGTACAGGAAACACGACAATAATTATTTTATGGAATTTTTTTTCTTTTTTGGAGCAGACCAGCGTAGTTTCTGCCTTGCAGTTTGTGGAACAAAAAATACATTTTAACTGATAAGCGAAGAAAAATAATAACTATTTTTGCTGTTAAATTCCTACTAAAGTAAAAGCGACAATATCGAAATGGCCAGGCAAAAAGTTGCAGTCACTCACAAAGTTAGTGTTGAGTGAAAACGATTACGGCGCTAGTACTCACTATCTGTTGTGACGGGGAACTGCCCATTATAGATTAGGGTACAAAAAATTACATTCTGACTACTTGATTCAACCCTCTCTTCCTTTTTTTTATTCTCTGTACCCCTCTCCCCACTCACTCTCTCTCTCTCTCTCTCTCTCTGGCTCTCTCTGGTCTCTCTGACTCTCTGTCTCTATCCTCTTGCTCTTTTTCTCTTTCTCTCTCCCCCCATCTCTCTCTCTCTCCCTCTCTCTCTCACTCTCTCTCCATCTTTATCATTGCTCCATGAAGTTAACTGTAACAAACTCACTCTCTTCCACCTATTAACCAAAGTGACGAAGCCTGTTTCCCTCTCTGCCAAAACTTCAACCCTAGGGCCTCTTCAAGAGCAGAAAATAATTATAGAACTGATGTCAGTTACCCTGTTCTAGCGACGACTATCATAGATCTGTTTCGGAGTTTCCCGAAATAACAGACCAGATAGGTCACCGAGATAGACAAACATTAAATTATGCTGTGTTGAGAATCAGAGTGAGCTATATTGTTTTGTTATAATGCATATTTACCACTATTTACATTGTTGGTGTATAAACTAGATGGGATCAATATAAATACTCCAATTGTATCATTCTGACTTAACCATGCTAAGATTGTAGTAGAAGATAGATCACTGTTATTGTTACTCTAATTATGCAAAGGTGATCTATGTCAATTGGTTATAATGCATATTTACCACTATTTACATTGTTTATGTATAAACTAGATGGGTTCAATATAAATACTCCAATAGTATCAATTGTCTTAACCATGCTAAGATGGTAGTATAAAGTAGATCACTGTTTTGTTGTTTTTTTTTACTCTAATAATGCAATCGTGATCTATGTTATTTGGTTATTATGCATAATATTATTTACTGCTATTTACATTGTTGGTGTATAAACTAGTTGGGTTCAATATAAATACTCCTTGAGTATCACCCTGTCTTAACCATGCTAAGATTGTAGTAGAAAGTAGATCACTGTTTATTGTTACTCTAATTATGCAAACGTGATCTATGTTATTTGGTTATTATGCAAAATATTATTTACTACTATTTACATTGTTGGTGTATAAACTAGATGGGTTCAATATAAACACTCCAATAGTATCAATTGTCTTAACCATGCTAAGATGGTAGTAGAAGGTAGATGATTGTTATTGTTACTCTAATAATGCAAACGTGATCTATGTTATTTGGTTATTATGCATAATATTATTTACTACTATTTACATTGTTGGTGTATAAACTAGATGGGATCAATATAAATACTCCAATAGTATCATACTGTCTTAACCATGCTAAGATTGTAGTAGAAGGTAGATCACTGTTATTGTTACTCTAATTGTGAAAAGGTGATCTATGTCATTTGGTTATTATGCAAAATATTATTCATTACTATTTACATTGTTGGTGTATAAACTAGATGGGTTCAACATAAATAATCCAATAGTATCAATTGTCTTAACCATGCTAAGATGGTAGTAGAATATAGATCACTGTAATTGTTACTCTAATTATGAGAAGGTTTGATCACTTGGGACATTTCCTTGACTTGGCCTTCACTTTGGGAAAGCTTATCCGGGTCACAGTATTGTGGGAGTCAATAAAACCCAAGAAAATGAAAGCACGGGCGGAAATTGGTAAAATCCAAAGAGGAGCATGGCGGAAAGAAGGAACTTAAAAAAAGGAGAGCTCGGCGGAAAGAAGTAACGGTCAGAGAAAGAAAACATGAAGAAGAAAAAACTAAAAAAGCCGAGAAAAGTAGAGCCGATAGAAAAGGGTAAAAATCGAAGTAAGGGAGAACATGAAGGAAAGAACGAAAAGCTAGAGAAGGAATATTATGAAGAGGAGAAAGAAAATCCGAGGAAAGGAGAGAATGAAGGAAAGAGAGAAAGTCTAAGAAAAGGAGAGCAAGGAGGAAAAAAGGAAAGTATGAAGGACTGAAAGAAACGCATGTGAAAGGATATTGAGAAAGAGAGAAAGAAAATCCGAGGAAAGGAGAAAATGAATGGAACAAGGAAAATCTGAAAGGAGAACAAGGAGAGAGGCAGAAAATCACAGGAAAGTAGATTATAAAGAAAAGACAGAAAACCTGGGAAAGCCGGGAAAAGAATATCATGAAGACGAGAGAGAATACCGGAGGACAGGAGAGCATGAAAGAAAGAAAGAAAGAAAATATTTGGAAATGAGAGTACGAAGCGCCTACAAAAGGTAATTAAGAAAGAGAAAACGAAAATGCAAGAAAAGGAGAGCAAGGAAGAGAGAAAGAAAATCTGAGGAAAGCATATCATGAAGAAAAGAGAGAAAACCTTAAGGGAAGAGACAACATTCCAGGAAAGCATAATGGGCGTAAGAAGGCCATGAGGGAAAAAACAACCGACAAGCTACCAAAAAAGCAAAGGAAATTAAGAAAACTCGAGTGAAGGAGAGCACAAAGGAAAGAGAAAAAAGAGCCCAAGAGAAGCACAGCATGACATTACTGGCTCGCCACTGGGAAGTTTGTAAAATGACATGCCAGGTCGACCGTAAGGTTACCATTACAAAATATCTTGCATGCACCATATTTTCTACATACATCGTTGTTGTTGTTTTTTCGAATGTATATCCGAAATATAACGCATAACTTTTTCGTATCATCGTAAAGTTAACAAGATACCGCTTAATATTGAAAACTGATTGTTTCAATGTTAATTAGCCTCTAACATCAGCACTATATAGGCTATATAGTGGACGGTCCCCAATACCAACGTATGACAAGTTTACATCCTGCCATACAGAGACAGTGCAGGGTTACAAGGACTCCTGTATCAGCCGGTCTCATTATACTGACACGACCCAACCAGAGGGGGACAAAATAGAACAAATAACAATTTTACCAATAGTGAGTTTCGACCCAGCGACCCCTTGATTGGGAGACCAGCGCTCTACCATTTGCTCCAATACCCCCTACCCTCCTAAGTAAAGAGATGTAGTTGGCATTAGATTTGTCATGTGCTAAGAAAGGGCAGAGGAGGTGACATGATTCTAGTAATGCCCTAGGGTGGGCTCTAATAAATGAGGAAAAAGAATTAAGAGGGACAGAGTCGTCCAAAACACTACCTTGAGGCGGACGGGCAGAGGCTTAACCGTACGTGGCTGAGTGGAGATCCCAGAATGCAGAAGCTAATGCAGCTGCAAACCGAGCAAAATGAAATATTTATGTCCAAGCTTTATTAATTTGCCTCCAGGGACAGGTGGAATTAACTTAGATAGCTCACTAAGACAGTGAAGAAGAGCAGAGGTTAACGTAGCGCAGCTCTCGTTATTGAAAATTAAAATATTGGTTAAAAAAATTAAATAGCTCTCTAGAGAGTGAGAAAAGGCAGAGAAGAACTCAACGCTGCTTTACCTATTACAAGAAATACTGAGTTTTGAATCTTCTGCCACCACTACCCAAATGACTCAACTAAATTTTCCTTACCATAATTAATACGGACCACAGAAAATTTGTTATGCAGAATTACAACTCAGAAAACTCGTGACGAGATTATCATGTTATTTTGTTTGAAAGTCATTCGCGGTTTTATTAAGTTTTAATTGTAAGACACCTTGAAAAATTCAATAGGGCGTGCATGATTCTCTTCGATCTTGATTATAATATACCTTGTATTAGACGAGAGAGAGAGAGAGAGTGGTGAGAGATAAAAAAGATAGATAGATAGATAGATAGATAGATAGATAGATAGATAGATAGATAGATACGGAGAAAGAAAAAGAGGGAGAGAAAGAGAAAAAGAGAGAAAAAAAAAAGGGGGGGGGGCTAATAGACAGGCAGAGTCAAAGACAGAGAGGTGGGAGAGAAGAGGGAGAGGTGGGAGAGAAAAAGGAGAGGTGGGAGAGAAGAGGGAGAAGTGGGAGAGAAGAGGGAGAGAGTTGTTTGTTTCCTAGTTACAAGACAAAAAATCGTACAACACTCTTGGGAGTCTGGAATATAAATCTGTTACGTTGCCGTTTTGTTTCGCTTTGTTTTGGTTTTCGTGAATGGAATAGTAGCGGAAAAAATCCGTAATTGCCCCTCTTTGTCCCCAACTACCATCCCCTGTATTAAGGTTACATAACAGGGACTTAACCCCGAATGTCTTTTTCTCGTCTATAATCAATATAAGGTGAGCAATGTCGAAATGTTACCCAACTTTTTACTCTCGCTCTCTATCTCTCTGTCAATTTCTCTCGCATCTCTCTATCTTGCTCTCTCTCTCTCTCTCTTCATTCTCTGTATATATCTCTTGAGCTGCATCTCTCTTTCTCTCTCTCTCTCTCTCTCTCTCTCTCTGTCTTTCAATCTCGTTTGTTTCTCTATTTATATCTTTTTACCTTCCTATCTCTCTCCATCTCTCTCTCTCTCTTTTATTTCTCTCTTCCATTTTATCTATCTCTCTCTATTCTTGTTCTTTCTCTCTATCTGTCTCTTCCATTGAAAGTCTGTCTATTTAGATATATAGATAGATAGATAGATAGATTGATAGATCGATAGATAGATAGATAGATAGATAGATAGATAGATAGATAGATAGATAGATAGATAGATAGATAGATA
>RQTK01000011.1:339068-355286 GCA_003991915.1 Elysia chlorotica
TATTATTATTATTATTATTATTATTATTATTATTATTATTATTATTATTATTATTATTACTCTGCCATCGCCCATAGCCTTATGACATGTGTCTATAATCCCATGATGCTCATAATTACCGCTGTCCCTCTCTATCCTAACCTCGGCGACGAATAACTACATGGTAGCCCCTGGGGTAGAACATCGGCTTTAGACGATGGAGGTCCGTGGTTCCGGTTCTGTCGATTTCGCCATCTACTGGTTGGGTCGGTGTCATGTGATCGGCTGAGACAACTACTCCATCCTTCCCCATACCTTCCCTGACCTGTGTCTATCCTCAATCAATCACAGATCCCATGATGCTCGTTATTGTTTCTGTGTTTCCCTCACAGAATCTCGCTCCAGGTCACACTCTATGTATACTCGATCATTCGCAATAACGCGCAACAGCCTCATTGATCTGTGTTTTTATCTGCGCCGTGCTAATCAATACCGCTTTGTGTCCCTTTCAGAATCTCGCTGATGCCTACATGGTACACGTTTGTGTTACCATAAGCTCTTTGATGTGTGTTTTTCCCATTAAACGATGTACAAAAAAGCGAATCTTTTATTAAAAGTAGATCCCTGGTCTGATGATGCTTGTTATTACCGTTGTATTTCGCTGCCACTCTGTTGCTGCCGGCGACATGCTATATGGCCCTGCACAAATTCCTGTTCCAACAACCTCCTTGGCCTGTCTATAATCCCACAATGCGCATTTCTACCGTTATGTCTCTCTTCCAGGATCTCATTGAGGCAAAAGTGCTAAGGGTCTTTCTGCCATCCCCCATAGCCTTTTGACCTGTGTCTATAATCCCATGATATTGTCCCAATTACTTTTGTCCCTCTCTATCCCAATCTTCTCGACTATCCCTGGGGTAGAACATCAGCTTCAGATGATGGAGGTCTGTGGTTCGAACCCTGGCGATTTCACCCTCTACTGGTTGGGTCGGTTTCAGTTTAAATTGACTGGCTGAGACAAATATCGTTGTATTCTTGCCCTGTCTCGTGTGTAGCAGCACATAAATTTATCAGACGTCAGTCTTGAGGTCCGTCCACAATATAGTCTATACAATACTGACGTTGGACGTTAAAACCAACTCAAACTCAACTCCCCGCCATTCTCCATAAACTCCGACTGTGTCTACCTTATACAGAAATGTACGTTGCTGTTGTTGTTGTTGTTGTTGTTGTTGTTGTTGTTGTTGTTGTTGTTGTTGTTGTTGTTGTTGTTGTTGTTGTTGTTGTTGTTGTTGTTGTTGAGTTGGTTTAACGTCCAACATCAGCACTATATAGGCTATATTGTGGACGGGCCCCAATACTGACGTCTGACAATTTTATGTGCTGCCACACACGAGACAGGGCGGGGATACCATGACTCCTGTCTCAGCCGGTCACATTAAACTGACAGAAGTGTACATGAAATAACTAATTTATCTTTTTTTATATTATTAGATTTATTATTATTTGAACCTATGATGTTTATTATCACCGCTGTGTCTCCGTACCAGAATCTCCCTGACGGCGACCTGTTACATGGCTCTGCACAAGTTTCCCATGGACCTGCAGAACTGCTCCTTCCTCATGAGAAGCTGTGAGTAATAACCTCCCCTTCCTTAATGGTAGTGGTTCTTGTTTGTTTATTTCTTCATAAATACCTATCTTACATGGTAGTGGTCCTTGTTTGGTTATTTCTTCATGATTACCCCTCTTTAGCAATATGGCTACCTTGCTTGTGGTCGTATACGAAGATTAATGTCTGACACTTTCAAAAATAGAGAAAAAAGAGAGAGAAAGAGAGAGAGAGAGAGAGAGAGAGAGAGAGAGAGAGAGAGAGAGAGAGAGAGAGAGAGAGAGAGAGTTTCAGATAGGGCAAAACAGACCACTTTTCTTTGTAAATGAAAAGTCTCTCTCCTCTGTTATATGTCAACGAAATTCTCAAGGTGGGTCGTATACGACGACGTGACATGTCCATTTATTTTAGAGACAGTCTTTTTATTATTATTTTAGCTAAATCTGATTTAACTTTAATTTCTTCTCAATCAAAGATTAAGTCGCACTTCTTTTAAATGATTTTGTAGGATGTATTTGATAACGAAAGTTAGTTTATACTACCGCAACGAGCTTTTTGTGACAAAGGCATTAAAAAGTGCATATAGCAGTCAAACCTAGAACCTGCGAATAAGATTTTTTATGCTAGTGTAATTGGCACGAAAAAAAATTGTATGAACAAAACGCTATATGTGACTTTTGTGTTGTTTCTCTGCTAAAAAACATAAATATGAAGAAAAAACCTTCTACAATTTTTTGGTAACTCGGCAATGGATATGTCGATCCACATAAAAGCTCTTAAGAAGAAACTAAACTACGCGACATTGTTTGCTTCGTTTAAATTCCTAAACTTCCTATCTGCACACAGTACAGTGTTGTAGAGTGAGGACAAAGATATTAGCTGTAGTGTTGGCTCCCTTTCTTTATCTCTCTCTCTCTCTTTCTCTCTCTCTCTCTCTCTCTCTCTCTCTTTCTTTCTTATTCACTCACACACATTTTCTCTCTGTCGCACTCTCGCTGTCTGTCTGACTGGCGGGTTGGCTGCCTTTGTCTAATGCCTCTCTCTCTCTCTCTCTCTCTCTCTCTCTCTCTCTCTCACTTTCTCTCTCCCTCTCTCTCTCCCTCTCTCTCTCACTCTCTCTCTCTCTCTCGTTAAAGTGACCAGCTGAGACAGGAGTCATGGTATCCCCGCCCTGTCTCGTGTGTAGCAGCACATAAAATTGTCAGACGTCAGTCTTGGGGCCCGTCCACAATTACTAAAATCCCCATAATTATTTCTATTAATAGTGCTATTAATAGAAATATGTACTAAACACTCAGCTCCATTACCCTACCCCCACACTATCACCCCCCCTCCCCCATCCCACCACCTCAGAATCATTCACATGCCTGGCAGTCGACCTGGAGCTCCGTCGCAGCCTGGGCTTCTACATGATCCAGCTGTACATCCCCTCGGCCCTGATTGTGGTCCTGTCCTGGGTTTCCTTCTGCCTGGACGTGGGCGCCGTGCCGGCCAGGATCTCCCTGGGCATCCTGACGGTACTCACCATGACCAACATGAAGACCATCGCGGTCGCCTCTCTGCCAAAGGTAATGCGTGGTGTAAGGTATAGACTCGTTAACTAAGGTAATACTGAAGTTATAACGCAAGGTACCGGTATATAAATTATATTTATATTTAATATACTAGAGAAACAGTTAGAGACTCGTTACTCATCAATGTGGGCAAGGGGGTGTTAAACCCAAGGTGAGAGAGACAGAGAGATGGAGAAGGAAAAAGGGGAGGGGGCAGGAAAGAAGAAAGGGAGAGAGAGGGAGAGAGATAGAGAGATCTTTTCAAGGTAAGCCATAACTCAGTTAACACTGCATGATCTCGCTATGCATCCTTACAACATGAAAACTTTCGCAGTCTCATCTCTGCTAAAGGTAAAACCAAAGTCTTGACGCTAGGACTGTAACGTTCAACTAGCGAAAAACTTCGTAGTGTGACTTTGTCCGTTTGCGTGCTATATGTTCTCTTTTAATGACTAGAGGACTTTGCCCAAAGGTGCCCAAAGTATTTCAATTTTCTTTCTTTGATGGTATTGAAAAGCCAACTAGGTTTGATATTAAATTCTCTTATTATGTCGTTTTTTTTTAATATGTTCTAATCTTGGGAACATAATTAAGAGACTCAGAACTCTAGAGCCAAAAAATATACTGACCTGCCATGATCATCGATGTCTTCTCTAGGCCCGGTACTTCATGAATGAATGTATCATTGTATTAATTTTAATATACTCTGCAGGTCTCCTATATCAAGGCTATCGATGTGTGGATGGCCGCCTGTCTGGCGTTTGTCTTCTCCGCCCTGCTCGAGTTCGCCGTGGTCAACGCAGTCGCCAGGAGGCAAAAGAAGATTCCTTGGGATGCCGTGTTGGAGTCGGAGCCGTTGACGGTGGGTTGTCTCTATTTCTGTCTCTGTCTATCTGTCTGTCTGTCTCTCTGTCTCACTCTGTCTCTCTGTCTTTCTCTCTCTCTCTGTCTGTCTGTCTCTCTCTCTCTCTCGCTCTCTCTATCTCTTTCTCTCTCTGTCTCACTTTCTAACTCTCTCTCTCTCTCTCTCTCTTTCTCTCTCTCTATCTCTCTGTGTCTCTTTGTGTCTCTATCTCTGTCCCTCTCTCTGTGTCTCTCTGTGTCTCTTTCTCTCTCATTCTCTCTCTCTTTCTCTCTCTAACTCGTCATGTCTCTGGCCCCTGTCTCTCTGTCTCTCTCTATCTATCTCTTTTTTTCTAATTTTCTATCTATCTATCTATCTATCTATATCTATCTATCTATCTATCTATCTATCTATCTATCTATCTATCTATCTATCTATATCTATCTATCTATCTATCTATCTATCTATCTATCTATCTATCTATCTATCTATCTATCTGTACATTTATCTTTCTGTCTATCTATCTGTTTATCTGCTTATTTACCTACGTAACCTCTCTATCTACTCATTCCATCTTTCTATCTTGTATCTCTCTCTCTCTCCCTCTTTTATTTCCATCTCTCCCTATTGCAATCGGCATAACTATAATTATTCGAATGTTAGTAACACAACAAAAAATACCCAATGTCGTCATAGAGAAAAAGTAACAAGAAGGCACAGAAAGAGACAGGGTAACAGATAATAAGATGCAATGGCAGGAGAAACGAAGCTAAGACCATCTAATCTTCTACTAGCCTTGACACTCTTCGGCTTCTCAAAGTGTCCTATCCAGATGCGAAATTTTATCAGATTGGAACCTTAGACCTTCTGGACGTAAGTCCATAACACAATTGGAGTGAGCTACAGACTCTACTCACACAAAAAATAAAATAATGACTCGTTTTTACGCTCCAAAAAATAATATCCCCTTTAGATCCGCCCTGTCTCTTGTGTGACATCTCATAACATTGCCAGACGTTAATTAAGGTGCCTGTTCACAATATAGTCTATAAAATGCTGACGTTTGAAGTTAAACAATCAACTCAATTCAACTCCCTCTAGATTGTCGCAGCCATGCTAATCAGTCTGTAAGATCTTCTTTCCATGTACAATTTCCCGCCTCTTGTCTTGAATAACTGAACTACTGGAGGGAAAAAAAGAAAGAAAATATATGAAGGAAAGATCGATAGTGTCAAATGAAGAGACACTGCAAAGGAAATTCATTTGTCTGGAATTCTTTCTGGCCATTCCCGCGAGAGCTTTTCGGCTATTTCGAGTTGTAAGGTGGGGCATTTGCGTTTGCAGGGAAGGGGGAGGGGGAGGGAGAAGGGGAGTTGTCTGTTTCCTTGTAGGCTTAGCGTCCAACGTCAGCACTATAATTTTATAGACTATGGTGTAGGTGGTTCTCAAGACTAACGTCTGGCAATTTTACGGGCTGCCACGCAGAGACAGTGCGGAAAGCCATATATCTCCTGTCTCATCAGCCGGTTACTGACACCGACCCAACCAGTATGGGACGAAATTGGACAAGTAATGTTTCACATCGGGGCAGGGATAGATAGATGTTCGACGGCAGCCTGCGTAAAATTGTCTCACAATAGATGAGGTTTGTGGTAAAAAGGAATTATGGTAAAGGTTGTTGGAATGTCGTGGAAAAGATATATCTTTAATTTAAAGTTTTATTTACAATTGCCTCCACAGTGTGAAATAGTTAAAAGATGGGCTTTAAGGGTTTGAGTCTTTTGGGTTTTGAGTTGAAAGTGGTTGAAGTCCACTTTCCATTAGCTTCTATATGCCTAACTCTTGGTGATTCAATGCCTTATCTATCTTGTTCTCCTCTTTCTTTCTCTCTATTTCTTTCCCTCTCTTCCTCTGGCAAACTTCAAACTCATCAAATCAAGCCTCATTACCCCAAACTTTCCCCTACACGCCCCCACACCTTTTCCCCTACAGACTAACGGAGTAGCCCGGATGTCGCTGCCTAACGGAGACTGCAGTGCCGATGAAATCAGGCCCAAGCCAAAGTTCCGCTACACAGCCGACCCCAAGGGTGTTCACATGGCCAACCTTATAGACACTGCGTGCATGCTTCTGTTCCCGCTGGGCTTCCTCGTCTTTATAGCCATCTACGTGCATATTTACAAGTCTCAGTGATACATTGGAGAGGATTATCAATTTTGAGCATTCCCATTATAACTGGATTGAAACACTGAAAATCCGCAGTTAAACCTCAGTGGAATTTTGACGATTTGCACTAAACTGAATTGAAATGTTGTGAATTTAGATCAAGTCTCAGGAGGATTATCAGTCCACCACATGAAAATGTTGAGGTTTCACAATAAACCTCAGTGAAATGTTGAGGTTTCACAATAAGATTAGGTGAAACATTGATGAGGACGACCAGTGAACATCAGTGAAATTTTGGTGCTATACACATAATAGAATTGAACTATTCAGAATTCACAGTTAGACCTCATTGAAATATAAAGGAGGATTCACAGTAAAATTCAGTGAAATATAATAAATACGATCCACATTTAACCTCAATGGATATTGAGGGAAACGTGCAATAAACCTTAGTGAAATATTGAAGAGGATTTTCAGTATACCTCAGTGAAATATTAATGGTTCACCATAAGCCTCAGTGAAACATTGATGATTCACAATAAGTTTCAGTGGATTATTGAAGCGGATTCGCAATAAGCCACATTGAAATATTGATGAGGACGAAAATTCAGTGTAGTATTGAGGATTGAGGATTCACAATAAGACGTGGTGGAGTATTGAGGAGACGCATATTAAACCTTAGTGAAATACTAGTGTACCTCAAAAAGAACACGCGTGTCTCGGATGTTGCTGTGTGCCCTCTATTATCTACAAATCTACAAATCGAAGTGACATATTGAAAACTAGTCTTGATTTACTGGGTTTCCCAAAGAGCATCTTGATCAACCACACTCTCTGGAGGATGGGTCCAAAGACCAAACGCTTGACAATTTTAAGTCCCCTCACACAGAGGCACATAACGTGCTTAAGACTTTATGCCTTATCCAATAAATTTATGTTGATGATCATTTTCCAACATTGAAGACGCCTATCTTGAAGACTAGTGTTAATGGTTAGAAATGGTCACCTGCAAATATCAGTGGTGTCGAGCGGCGTATGGGGTGTTAGTGATGTGTGTTATATTGTACAAGTGTGTTAAAATACAAATGTGTTATATATTACAATTGTGTTATATATTACAAGTGTGTTAAAATACAAATGTGCTATATATTACAAGTTTGTTATATATTACAAGTTTGTTATATATTACAAGTGTGTTATATATAACAAGTGTGTTGTATATTACAAGTAAATATTAAAGATGTTTCTCAATAATAATGATGATTAAACCATTAAGGAGGTTTGTTGGTACTGGTGGCCAATTCGATCTGCTCCGCCGTACTGGTATCAATAATATTCTTAGGAAGATGTTTTGGGCTTTGGGTGTATAGTAAACAAAGTAACTGGTGAACATGAAAATGTCAGAGCCGTGAAAACAATCCTTGTCTTTGAAACTCAACAAGACAGTAGATCTTTAGACACCAACAGATAACTACAAAACAGAGCACTTTCTGAATAAATTATACGCTTTCCTTTGCACGATTTCGAAATACGGCACAGCAATGTGCTGGGGGTTTTGGAAACAACGGAACCAGGCCTTGCCCTCTCTCCATCCAATGTATTTTTCGTCTCCTAAGGGGGACAACGTGACTGCTCAGGCCTGAACTGTCTCTGTTGTATTTTATCCCCAAAGTTATGAAAGCATTGTTCTTTTCTCCAGCAAGATTTCGATGACCTACCTATCTAGTCCTATCCTGGTACTGTTGACATAACTCAATTAATGTGCCTTTTGGTAGTTTCCTTTTAATCGAATTTCCTCATCTACGATCCTATGACATGACATTGAGAGGACGTAAAGCAACATTGACATAAACTCATAATGCCCTGTTCCCTTAGAAACGATTAGATAATGGTTCTGAGCAAGGATTATTTGTCCTATAACAGAACAAGAGTGAGTCAAGTACACTGCAAAATGTAAGATGTCATGACTTATGAGTGTGTTTCATGTGTTGACACGTATTTTATTATTATTCTTGGCATATCAGCAAAAATAGAGCGATGTCTCTGTCCTAATCATTACATTTTTGGGAAATGTGTGAGATCAAACATTTTCTCTCATGATTGTATAATATTATCATTATAATGTGTACTCTGTTGGACACGAATGCATTTCTATGAATCATAGGACACTTTTGCTTTTTTCATTTCTATTTGGATCAGTTTATATCAGCCGTATTATCAAATGTATAGTGCATTGTTGTTTTTGTGGTAAGAAATAACCCCTTTAAGTACGGACCTAGAATGATCCCTCTGCCTTTCTCTATCTTGGTCTCTGTTTCTCTGTTTCTTTCTGTTTCTCTCTCTATTTATCTCTCTCTGTTCTTTTTCTCTGTCTCTGTCTCTCTCTATTTCTTTCTCTCTCTATTCATCTCCTTCTATCTTTCTGTCTACCTGTCTGTTCCCGTGTCTCTCTCTCCCTCTCTCTCTCTCTCTCTCTCTCTCTCTCTCTCTCTCTCTCTCTCTCTCCCTCTCTCTCTCTCTCTCGCCCTCTGTCTGCAAGAAAAGCTCGATAATTGTAAATCTAGACAGGCAGTATTTTTTTTACCAATCTTAGCTGTAGACAAAACAATATAAATTAAAAATTTTCCTGCTGTCATGGTCAACCAAAGTTAATATCTCAATTTATTTTTTTTAAAGATCATTACATTGACTGACTGATTTATAATTTGATGGCTTCTCGATGGTTGGCTAATTTACTTGTTTATTGATTGATTGATCGACACAGACACTGATTTTTTCATGATTTATTGATTATTCACTGAACATAAAATGCGGAAAGCTTTGGCACAGTATATAAAGTTGCACTAGATCATAAATTTTGTTGATCACAAAAAGTCCATTTCGTTTAGTTCAGTAATACTAATACAAATAGTTTTGTTGTAGATGCAGCAGGTCCGATGCAAGAGAAAAGATTCAAGCCCAAGCTGCAGAACTCAGACGGGTCTCTGTCTGTCTGTCTGTTCGTCTGTCTGTGTGCTGTCTGTCTGTCTGCCTCTCCCTTCCTCTCTATCTCTTTATCTCCCTCTCTCTTCTTTCTATCTTTCTATCTATCGATCTAACTCGCTCCTTCTCTCTCACTCTATCTCCTTCTCTCTCACTCTATCCATTTATCTATATATCTATCTATCTATCCATCTACACCTCTTTCCCCATTAAGTTTCCTTATTCCCCTCTAATCTCTGTGCCTTCTGGAAGCACATTAAGATTTATAACGATCCAATTTTAGAGGCCGACTGGCCGAGTGAATCTTTTCAGTCTCCCAGTTTTAGACTGAGATCACCGGTCTGTTTGAAAGAGATCGTGACATCGTGTCGTTGATGGTTGAAATCTGATCACATTATTTTAGACTGATGCGCCACAAGAAATTATTCCGCCATTATTTTTATGTTATAGAAATGACCTTGTTTTCTCCCTCTTTTTGTAGGACTCTTTGTTTTTATATTGGTGTTTCTTTTTTGTCTGTTCAGCTTTTGTCTTTTTTGTCTGTTCAGCTATTCTCTCTCTATGTATATGCTCTCTCTCTCTCTCTCTCTCTCTCTCTCTCTCTCTCTCTCTCTCTCTCTCTCTCTCTCTCTCTCTCTCTCTCTCTCCCTACCCCCTTAACCTAAGCACCTCTCTCTCATTCCTTTTCGCTTCTCCCTACCCCCTTAACCTAAACACCTCTTTCCCCATTACGTTTCCTTATTGCCCTCTAATCTTTGTGCCTTCTGGAAGCACATTAAGGTTTATAACGATCCAATTTTAGAGGCCGATTGGCCGAGGGAATCTTTTCAGTCTCCGGGTTTTAAGACTGAGATCACCGGTCTGTTTGAAAGAGATCGTGACATCTTGTCGTTGATGGTTGAAATCTGATCACATTATTTGAGACTGATGCGCCACAAGAAATTATTCCGCCATTATTTTTATGTTTATAGAAATGACCTTGATCTTCTCCGTCTTTTTGTAGGACTCTTTGTTTTTATATTGGTGTTTCTTTTTGTCTGTTAAGCTTTTGTCTTTTTTGTCTGTTCAGCTTTTGTCTTTGTTGTTGTGGTTGCTGTTGTTGTTGTTGTTGTTGTTGTTGTTGTTGTTGTTGTTGTTGTTGTTGTTGTTGTTGTTGTTGCTGCTGCTGTTGTTTCTGTTGCTCTATTTTCATTTCATTTTTTTGCAATTCAAATATTAAATATTGACTTGCGAAATTCGTAGGGATAGTGGGAAGGGCGAGCCTAAAAATATAGCTGAGGATTTTGTGGGATACTAAAGCTGTAAATTGTTTCACTTATATATGGGTAATGATCAATCAGTTACCAAAATTTCTAAACCAACCTATTTAAAAATTATCAACACTTTCATGCAGTGAGAAGAGTATAAAGGGCATGTTCGATTTATCTTTTTTGTCCTTTGTTTGTTTGTTTGTTTGTTTGTTTGTTTCCACTTGTTAGTCTTAAATTTGGTTTAAAAAGATGAAAAGAGAAAGAGGGAAGTGAACAACAATGTTGGGGAATTGGATGTATGTACGAGAGAATGTATGTACGTATGTGCGAGAGAATGTTTTGTATACTGTACAGTTATATCTTTATTTTTTTTAATTCAACAAACCCTAGCAAAATATGTTTAGATCTCGATCAAGAAAAATTAGATTTGTCCACTCAGCTTGGACATAATAATTTGGTCCAGGTTCTATTTTTTTATATATAGGTTAATTCTCTAAACGGCGAAACTGAACCATATTAAATGTTGGTTTTGTTTTTTTATTTTAATTCATCTCGTTTAGACTTTATAATTGGGTAAGCATTTTAATTATGTGTGCACTTTTAAAAGAGTTTTAAAATGTTTTCATACTACCTAGATGTTTTATTTCTAGATGTGCATTTAAAAAAGATTAGGAAAGTAGCCATTTCAGTTTTTAAGAATAAAATGGCGATTGTAAGATAGCGCTCAGTTTTAAAAGGAAAACTTTTTTGTATTTATAAGGTTAATATTCTTACATTTATCTCTTTCGACCTTCGTTGCAGTTTTTTTTTATATATATATATTCCATATTAT
Organism: Elysia chlorotica; assembly: GCA_003991915.1. Taxonomy (NCBI): domain Eukaryota; kingdom Metazoa; phylum Mollusca; class Gastropoda; family Plakobranchidae; genus Elysia; species Elysia chlorotica. The sequence continues at coordinate 350,287 of RQTK01000011.1, forward strand.
TATTTGGCCTAGCTCTGTTTGTGAGTAGATTTATTGTAATCCAACAAAAACACATAAATTTGCTCTGTTTCTCTTAAAGTCCATAAAAACTGTAATATCCCTTTCTTATTCCTGATTTTAATTCCACCAGCTCCCATGTTGGCGCATACCCAGAGGCAACAATTATACTGAATTTTTCGTTAATATTGGCCTGAATTTACAATGTGTCTAGAGCTCGATTTAATCCTCATATCGCAATAATATTTATTTCTCACAAACGAAAATCTCCATATTTATCGAGGAAACTCAATTTGGTTGCAGTCGTGTATTGTTAATTGCGAAATAAACTTCGTTAATTGTGTTAACATTTTCTCTCCGGACAAAAGGCGGTGACAGGGAAATAGATAGTGATATACAGACTAAGAAAAAGATACAAAAAGAAGAGGAAATTTGTATGTTAGGAGCAAGAAATGGTGCCAAGAATAAATGGACAGCTTAGATGAAGAAACCCGTATTCCACATTTTTTTCAGAGAATGGCCTTTCAAGGCGCAAAGTACTTACGCGCTGGGACACCACGTATCTTCAACCTCGTTAAAACCACAAGGCAAATAACGAAATTAGTATAAAACCCGTATTCTGTTTTATATAGATAGGGAGGAAAAGATACAGTATGGCTTATTGTCTACTTTATGTAACATAGTTAAGTGCTTGGGAGGAGCGTGGAAATGGGAGAAAGAGAGAGATTAGCAGATAGCGAATGAGGAAGAGGTGAACTGAGAGAGATAAAGAGAAAAAAGAAGAGAGAGAGAGAGAGAGAGAGAGAGAGAGAGAGAGAGAGAGACCGCAGCAGCATCTAGATAGAGAGAGTGAGACATACGAATAACGATATTCATACTGATAAAATCGACTGACGAAATGATAGATGTATAGAAAGACACAGATAGAAAGAAAAACTTGACTGCATGGAATGGAAGAATGAACGTATTAATTTTTCTTAAGAATAAATGATTCTCTATATTGGATAGATGTCTCTCTTTGCAATAATAATGATATATCCCATAATTATTTGTGCACATTATAAACATTTTTTTATTAGTACACACTCTTTACTCTATGTTATGAAGAGACTCAACTGCCTTGTTACTTGATTTTTTAAAGTTAATACGATGTTAATACGGTGTTTTGTTCCTTTCTCGCCATGTATGCTTACGATAGTTGATGCGACATAATTACGCCTATTAGATGTATTACACATTTCTACAATTTGTTCGATATCATTGGTTTAATGTATTGTTCCTCTTAATGTTCATCGTTAGCAATTGGGTTTTCTGATAGGTTGGGTCCCAAAGCTAACGTCTGACAATTTTAAGTGCTACCCCACAGGGACACAGCGGAGATACTATGACTTTTGTCTCAGCCGGTCGCTTTATAGTGACACTAACCCGAACCAGTAAGAGACGAAATTGGACAAATACAATGTTGGCCGATCGTGGGTTTCGAACTGGCGACCTTTCGATTGGGAGACAAATGCTCTACCAGGTTGAAGATAGGCAACATGGTTAGATTCGAACCCAGAACTTCCTGAGTAGAAGTCTTGCGCCCTACCTCACCTAGAATGTCTTCTCTGAAGCGTCGGCGTCTTTATCTACTCTAGTAAGTTTCTGCATATAAGTCTAAAGAAGAGTGTTTATTAGTATTACTCAGAGTGTTTGTGTCCTGATTTTGTCCCGCCAAACGGCATTATGGGATAGGTTATCATTACTTCCTCGCTGCACTTTACTTTTTAACCGCCTAAGAGCATTGTGGGATAGATTGTTATCACTTCCTTGCCGCATTTTACTTTTCCCGTGATTTAAGAGCTTCAGCTACCTATTCCAAGCTAAGTTGAGCTAAGCTGACTTGAGCTTTAGCGTCAAACTGTGTAAGCTTTATTATGAACAGGTCCCAAGACTAACGTCTGACCATTTTTATGTGCTGCTACATACATGACAGTGCGGGGAGACTTGGACTCCTGTCTCGACCGGTCACATTATTCTAACACCGAAGCCAACCAGCCTCAACCTGTTAACGTTACTTAATGATGCTGACACTAACCCAGCCAGTAGGGGACGAAACGGATAAATACAATCGTGGGATTCGAACCGGGGATAAACGCTCTACCACGTAAGCCAGTTCGCCGTAACACAAAAAAACGGTCACATTATTCTAATACCGAAGCCAACCAGCCTCAACCTGTTAATGTTACTTAAAAATGCTGACACTAACCCAGTCAGTAGGGGACGAAATTGGACAAATAAATTTTTGACCGATCGTGGGATTCGAACCGGAGACCTTCCGATTGTCAGACAAACGCTCTATCACTTAAGCCAGTTCGCCGCCACACAAAGAAGAGTGTGCAAACCTCTCTAATTGAAAATGGATAATAATCTGACCAACTACGATTTTCCCTACATATCCTATATAAATACATACGTATGTGTCATATTTTTTTGTTACTGTTAACCAAAGTTTAAAAAATACAATGATCTTAGCGCCTATATCACCTATGTATTTTTTTGCTTGTTCATTTGTTCCTTAAAGAACAGTGCATTTTTTCAAAACGCATTCAATTGTTAAATTCCATGCATCGTTAATGATTTTGTGAATTTGAAGAAAAAAAATGATGTTATGTAATAAAGCTCATGTGTTGCTTCGGATAACCTGATTCTTCTCTTGTTTTTATTGAGGTAAGTTAGCTGGCGTGATCACTATCTGATCGGGAATACAATGGTTTATTAAAAAATAGGGAGCGCGGAAGCCCTGGGGTTGGACATCGGCTTCCCACGCAAAAGGTCCGTGGTTCGAGCACTGGCGATTTCAACCCCTATTGGTTGGTTCCGTGCTAGTTTAATGTGACCGGCTGAGACAAGAGTCATGGTATCCCCGCCCTGTCTCGTGTGTGGCAGCACATCAAATTGTCAGACATCAGTCTTGGGACCCTTCCACAAATTAGTCTATAGAGTACTGATGTTGGCCGTTAAACCAATTCAACTAACTCAACTTATTTTTTTTAAAGTCATCATAGATAACAAAGCTCTCGACTAGTTGACGGTCTTCCTTTTTTTTAACAAAGTTTCTGTTCAGCGATAGGACTGCAACGCAGGTTACCTTTGACAGTAACTTTAAAGTAGTAGTAGTTATTGTAAGTAGATATGTAATTTTTTTAGATTTGAGCCGACTGACGTCTGACAATTTTATGTGCTGCCACACACGAGACAGAACGGAGATACGATGACTCCTGTCCCAGCCGGTCACATTAAACTGACACCGACCCAACCAATAGGGGGCGAAATAGCCAGGGCTCGAACCGCAGACTTTTTCCGTCGGAAGCTGACGTTCTACCCCAGGACCAGTTAGAAACTATTTTTTCAGTCTTATCGTTGTGTGGGTGTGAAAGCCTGTCACTCTGTTGGTGTATTGTTAACAGCAGGTTGTTTTGATACAAACGTCATGTTTTCCTTTCATTCTGAAACAGAGTAATGGTTATTTGTCGGCAGTAAAAATGTCATAGGTCGCGCTTAAACAAATGTTTTCCTTTCATTCTGAAACAGAAAATTGGTTATTTGTCGGTAGTAAAAGCTTTTTGAAGGGAATCAAAGAGTATTATGTGGAAATACTGCCAGTACAATAACAAATCTTTGTTTATGCTTTGATTGATCTTAATCCAGCCAACACGATCTGTCAAAGTAGTGTTGAAATTCTTAATTGGGGAACCAGCTATTATTTTTTGGGGTCGTAATTTGCGGTAGGTTACAACTCATCGTAAGCCTTTTTATTAAGCCTCGTATATCTTACTAAGGCGAAAGCTTACGACAACGTTGTACTTGCGTTATATATTAATCTTTGTCATTTGAGGTCTAAGGAGGTTATTTTCGACTTCAAGTTCGGAAGCAATTTCCTATTTTACAACGTCTAAAAAATAGGTCACAGTTATAATATTGTGAGCTGAATAACAGTAATAATCTTTACGTTGCTGTTTTTTGTTGTTTTTTTTTAGAAAATGTATACTAAAATAGGTGAGTGGGATGTTGAAAGGAAATATAAGTTGCCATTCTTATCTTATCTTTTGTTTCTAAATTTGGTTGCAGCAATAAAAATAATATTAGAAGTTACTCCATTTTATTTAATTTTTCAATTTATATGGAAGCGTAGAGCAATTTAGTATAGAGGGATAGAGATACAAAGAGAGACATTATTAGGAGGTTATTGAATTGTATGTAACGTAAATTCTGAATAATTATTGTTTCTATGACAGCGGGTGTAGACCTGTTTAGTGTGCGACACCTGAGTGTTGAGAGAGGGGGAGCAAGAGAAAGAAATATAAATCGGCAAAAAGAGAAAGAGAGAGATTGTTGACTGTTGAGTCGGTTGTTTAACGTCCAACATCAGCACTATATCGGATACATTGTGGACGGACCCCAAGACTAACGTCTGACAATTTTATGTGCTGCCACACACGAGACAGGGTTGGGATACCATGACAGCTGCAGGAGAGAGAGGGGAGCCGAGAGAAAGAAGTATAGATAGGTAGATAGAGAGACAGACACGGAGACACGAAGAGAGAGAGAGAGTGGGTGAGAGAGATGGAGAGAGAGAGATGAAGAGCGGTGGTGACGAAAAGATAGATTGAGAGAGGCAGGCATGCAGAGGCACATAGACAGAGAGAGGCATAGAGAAAGAGAAAGAAATAGAGAGAGAGTAAGAAATAGAGAGAGAGAGGTGAAAAGAGGCAGTGATAGAAGCATAGACAGAGAGAGGCAGACATATAGAGACACACCGAAAGGAAGAGAGAGATAGAAGCAGAGAGAGAGAGACTTGTCGTGCACAGACAAATGCGAGTTGGAAGGTCGACGTTCCATGTGAACCACTCATCAGTCATACCAAGGCAGGTGCCCCTAGCACCCGGCACGACTGTCAGGTCCAGTTGGTGGTCACTGGTCACCCCAATGTCCAGCCTGACCAAGACACTACAGGCTTTGCG
>RQTK01000011.1:362262-375980 GCA_003991915.1 Elysia chlorotica
CACAGAGAGAGAGAGAGAGAGAGAGAGAGAGAGAGAGAGAGTGAGAGAGAGAGAGAGATATTCAATCTATCAGCAAAAGGAGGAGACTTCGTGCATCGGACCGCGGACCTTCCTGTGAAACCTGATACATCTGTTTGTGCCTGCATGCTCAGTGAAGCGAGATAACAGCCCCTGTCTGACTCGGTGGCAAGGGCTACAACAAGTCTGGGGTAGAGACTAGTTGAAAGAAGTTTGGCCTATGGCTTGTTACTCGTATTTAGTGCACACACTGTTAGTTGTTTTTTTTTTTCAGTTGAACGTTGGTTTTAACAACTAAAAAACATTCCACTTTTTTCGAGTTTGGTATCAATAAACTTTTCATGGATGTTGTGATGTTTATATTATTGTTACTTTAAATTCTTGGAACGGTAAGTTTGCTTTAAAAGATATAGATCTAGATCTAGATTTGATTAAATTTTTAGTTTTAGAACTCGATTAGATTTTTAGATCTAGATCTAGATTAGATTTTCTTGATCTAGATCTACATTAGATTTCTAACATAGAAGGCAATAATTATTGTTAATCCATGCATCCATCAAGTATCACGCTTAGCGATGGTGATCGTACCCTTCCATATTTTCCGATTCCTCGCTGCCTTCAAAGCACCCGCCTTTTCCCCCAAGTTAAGCCATTTTGTTTGGCGCGTAAAACGTATATTTTTCTTGTAAATTTTATGGTGTAATTATTCCCATACTAGTTTTCCTTTTGACCATTCTAGTTGTTATGAGATGTCCCCGGTACTGTCTTCTCATCACAAGTTTGAAACAAATGTATGTCGTCTACGAGTTGTAGGCCTATTTATGAGTATCTGGTTAGCTTTCTTTATGCAACTTACTTTACCGGTGTGTTAGATTGTTTCATTAACTTCTTTGCTGTTCATGAGATTCTGAGAATTCTTATTGGTAAACACATTACATTGAGCTGCATTCACTTCTTTCTGTGCTTCGAATCTATACAAAATTGTGGGTTATATAAAACACCATGAGGCTTTTTTTTTAAATATAAATCTATGTCTAAATAGAGATACACTTGTTTATAAGGGCTGTTTCCCTTTTCATTGAACAGACAGTTCATCTTGATGAATTAACAGTGTTGGTACTAACATCTCATAACATTAGAAATCGCAAGTATTTGAATTGGTCATGCTGTTTGGGTTTAGTTCTTTAAATAGAGATAATAGAATCCGTGCGATTACTAGGTACATAAACGAAAGAATCTGCAAATAGCTCAGTCCGAGAATGAAGGAGCCATGAATGATCATAAAATCAAACGCCCAAGGGCCTTGATTACGTCATCAGTTACCCCCCTGTCTGCAAAGTCTGTATTTATCCTCGAAGGCGCACTGCTTTTTCCAAGTCGCGACCATTACATTTATTTTTTACATACATGCATCAAATTCCATGCCTTTCCTCTTGCTCTTTTCTTCAACTATATCGAACAGTCGTTGAACATCATCACTATTTTGTTTAATGCAGTGTCATTAAGTTGTTGTCATTAACATGTCTCAAGTTGTTTTGTTTTTTTTTAATTTTATAGTGTGCCCTCCTTCATTAATTCGTGTATAGCCTACTGAACAGTGATGCCAATTTTCCGTAAATTTACGGAATTCCGTAAAAAAGTAGTCGTCCGTCAAAGTTCCGTAAAAAAAAAAAAATCACCGCCTGAGTTCCGTCGAAGTTCTATTTAAAAAAAAAAGTCGCCGATCCGAGTTCCGTCAAGGTTGGTCAAAGTTTTTCGTCCATCTCCGTTCAGTCGTGAATTGACTTACGGAAACGGGAAAAACTATTTAACAAGCGAACCGTAAAAAGTACGAATATCACTGAGCATGCGTTGTTCAATAACAAAGTAACAACATCCGGTCATTCAACTTCAGTACCGGTAGTTAGGAATATCGGATCTATGTGAAGACTATTCTCAATCAAAGACTTCAGTTGGGTGTATTTTGTGTGATTCAAAGTGCCACTGCATATACGTGGTCTAGGTTTAAACTATGGCAGTAGGAGTATCTAGATCTAAGGACTTTGTGTAGACCTAGATTAGACTTTCATGTTTTATTGATTAGAATCAAAATCTAGATCTAGACATTAAAGAAATTGACAAAGGAGTGAAAATTGGCATTGGTTAGACAAGAAAGACGCAAAATATCGAATTCTTATCGGGTTACTACCGTAAGTTAAGCTAGTGTGCTTACTGCATCACATGTAAAGCTAGAGGCAATTAGTGTTCCAACGGCATTATTATTTGATTGTATACTAGTAGTAGAGAACACAGCCCTGTCTCACTCCTCGTTTTACGGCTTCAAATGAGCTTATTAAGTAGTAGTAGTAATAATAATAATAATAATAATAATAGTAATGTTGTCCCTTTTCTCTTCACGAATAACATTGCTCGTCTACAATCCAAAAAATGCTTTTAATGTTTATAACATTGTTTTTTTCTCTATCCACAAAATACCGGTGACGTTTATAATGGTTTTGTCAGAAATGTACCAGTCTTAGAAATTTACTTCCTCGGTTTACTCTAAGCTTGTCTGCAGAAACACCGTTAACCTTGGAAATATAAAACAAACATTCAATGGCTAAATATATATATCATTACATATTGTGTGGGATGTACAACGTTATTGTAGCTTACAACTAGTCGTAAGAATATGTGAAAAAAAGAAGGCTTTAGCCTAGTCATAAGATACGACGAATGTTCAATTACCACTCTTTGTACATGTATGTATAACATGATTTTGGTATTTTTTCTTCATGGGTGTAATGGCCAAGTAAAGCAATAAAAATAATATATTAAATACAGTTATTATAAGAAATTTCGAGAGAAAAAAAAATATAATTTTGATAGATAATTTCTTTCTGTTTTAAATTTCGTTCCAGACTGTTTGGACCGAAAAAAAGAGGAATGGATGAAACGGCTCACTTGAGATCTGCCCATGAAGCATATACTGAAGGACTCTGCCGTATTTGTGGGATGAGAGCAAGAACGTCAAAAGAAAAGAGTCGAAACAAACCCACCCGGAAATGTGTACATCATATGAAAACTATTCTAAATTTGTTCCACATTGACATATCTCGAGATGAAGACATGCATTCTCCTACGCTGTGTTACGCATGCTACTCAAAGATCAGATACTTTGAACGATATCCTGTGACCGTAAATTCTCTCCAATCTGCATTGCAGCGGGCAACGACAAACTCTCACATTTGGTGTAAGTTTGACGACTGCATACCCTCCTCTCAGTGTCCTTTGTGTGCGCATTACTTGTACCATTCGTTTGGAAATGGAGGGAGAAAGCGAAAGTCTACAGGATATATTGGTGTTGAGTCAATAAAAAATGAAGCCATCAGTTCTGAGGAGACAGTGTTATTGCAAACAGATGACTCGCTTATTTCTGGTGATGATCATGATGTTTCACAAACGTTCTCTTCAAATACTGCAGAGGTTCCAAATATGGACATCTTGCCTCCACCATGCAATCCAGTGGTTTCAAATGTGGACATCTTGCCTCTACCAGACACTCCAGTGGTTCCAAAATTGGACATCTTGCCTCTACCAGACACTCCAGTGGTTCAAATGTGGACATCTTGCCTCTACCAGACACTCCAGTGGTTCCAAAATTGGACATCTTGCCTCTACCAGACACTCCAGTGGTTCCAAAATTGGACATCTTGCCTCTACCAGACACTCCAGTGGTTCCAAAATTGGACATCTTGCCTCTACCAGACACTCCAGTGGTTCCAAATGTGGACATCTTGCCTCTACCAGACACTCCAGTGGTTCCATATGTGGACAGCGTGTCTCGACCAGAATCAGAACCAATTCCAAAAAGATGTCGTCGGCATCTTCTTCTTGAAACCAACCCGGGACCATTAATATCAGGGGTCACCGATAGAGCCACGTCACCTAGGAGGATAACTACAGTAGACAGAGCAACATCGCCTATAAAAGAGTTATGGCCACCTAAAGACATGATTTACATTAACCCAGACATAAACGCTCCACTCACAGAGGATGAAGAGAAGCTTTTTGGCTCTCTTATCAAGAGAAAACTATTTCATTCTAAAAATAAAAATATTCTGGAAATAAAAATTGGGGAGCAAACACTATATTTTAGAAGAATATTTAAACACAGAAAATGGTCAAGGTCGGGTAAGGCAGTTTTTTCATTCAAGAAAGGACGATCAAATAAATGTCTGAACATTCGTTCTATTTTGTCTGCAGGAAGAAGGATGGCGACTGATAGGGCTACGGCTATTTTAAGAATGGCTAAGAAATGGAAGAACAAACGCGTTAGTCAAGAACGCGAAAATGGGGATTTCCAAAGATAAATTTAGGTGTTTTAAATTACAAACGGGGCCCAGACTATCCAGAATAATAGGCAAAGTCACCGAATTCACTCACGTGAATACTTGTTTGCACTATAAGTGTGATAGTGATCTATCTTTTTCAAATTATTATCGTAGTTAGGAGAGAGTGATCCTCAGTGAGTATATTTTTTCGCCTGTTTTTGTTGAGTTGGTTTAACGTCCAACAGCAGGTACTATATAGGCTATATTGTGGACGGGTCCCAAGACTGACGTCTGACAATTTTATGTGCTGCCACACTGTTAGGTGTTGATTTTCTAGCCGGTTTTTACACTTAATGTTAAACTCCAGTTCTAGATTGTTCACGTTAACTATTATAGTGACACAGGTCTTTCAGCCCAACTCCAATAAAGAAATCATAAGCCAACCGATATCGAACAACGAAACTTTAATGATTCTGAGAAAGTTACAATAACACAGTATCAGCGCGCACAGGCTGATGATCAAAATAACACTTAATAAAAACAGTATTATATTATCTCACACAGCGCTCCGAAGCTCCTGCTCACAGTCCAGACTTAATTCGTCGTCTCTCTCAAACCTCAAATGAAACAGCTTATATACAATGTGCATGTTTAACAAATATATGCAAACATAACACACAAATGCCAATCTTAACTCATGGGATAGAAACAAACCATATAAAGACATTTGATGACGTTATCACGAAGAATTTCCCACGTAAAAATAAGAATAATTCCATATAAGGATATACACTCTGTCTTTTGTAATTCCAACTCGGCTGAAGATGTCTACTAAAGCTTCCGCAACTGCTTCTGTTGTGATCGATTTAAGTGTCGCCGCCTCTGGGTACCGCGTACAGTTGTCTACCATTACTAGTATATAACCCTCGTTCAGATGATGGGATTATAGGCCCAACCATGTAGAATAACACGCGATCACTTCGTGACACGTCCCCACTTAAGACAATAATCTTACTTTTTGCTCTAATAAAAATATAACAGTTAAAACAATAACAATGCATGACGTTAGCACCACGTTAATGATAAGCTTTATTTAATGGTGCAACTGGTGTGCATATATTCACTTCCTGTGGTAGAAGTCCGGGCCATTGTTATCTTGACATGCGTGCGCGCAGGCTGCGGACATCTTCAAAGGTGTACACCCACCTTCCCATGGCACGTCTCTGTGATTTCGGCACCCGGTAATTGCCGCTGCTGCTACCTTGTGTCTGGACCAGAAGGTTTCCTTTCAGTGTCCGGACTTCTTGCAAATGGTGCATTTCTGCTGCTGGTACTCTTTTCGAATCTCCTTTTTCCAGCAGTAGTGAGCTTTGTGACCTGACTTCCCACACCTATAGCAGGTCGGTGCCTCTCTACTTCCTTTTTTGTCTTTGTTAAAACGTTCTTCTATCTTAGGCCTTCTTTCTGGTGGACCTTTAGTTAAGGCGTTGGCTTCTTTATGAGCCTCAATGAACTGTTCAGCCAAGGTCACCAAGTCCGAGCAGCGCTTAGGTTTTCGTTCCAAAAGGAACGTCCTTAGATCCCTACCGCAAGCATTCAGTATTTGTTCATATACTATTAAGTCCTTCCAGTCCCCAGTGGACCGCATGTCTCTTTCAGACAGTTCCATCCACCGGTCGAGATAGTTTTCCAGACGAGTCTTAAATTGACTCATCCTCTCGCCGGCTTCCGGGCGACTGGTCCTAAATTTGGAGTTGAACCCCTCGCTCGTAAGATTGTACCTCATGAGCAATGCCTTCTTTACCAGTTTATATNGATCCATAGACTCTTGGAACCCCCATCAGATCATCTTGGCGTACAACCTACATTGTGTACATGGCTCTGGCGCGAGTTAACTTAATTTTGTAAGATCTATGCGTAAATATCGAAGCAAACGCATATAATTGTCCTTGACAAGGGAAATCCAGATCTTGAATTTTAGAAACAAATGACATACTTACATTAAAGTGTTTTATTTATATAATCACTTAAAACTATTATATATAAAACTATTGTATATATAGAATCAAACAAGGTACACGTATGAATTATATAAAATATGACAATACGAATGAATCGGAAGGGCTAGAAATTGTCGCTATAATCTAGAATCTAGATCGTGGACGAACAGTGTGAGCTCCGCGGCAGATCAACGCAAAGTGAAGCTCTGCAGGCGTGGTCAGCCTATCTCAAGTGACCTCATGAATATTAAGTGGGTCCGTAGAATATCAGTCTAGGTATCTGGATCTACGTAGTAAAATGTGTTTTCCTTCTGTTGCTTTAGGAATGGACTTATAGGAGAAATAAAAGTGCATGAATATATAAAAGGTATAGTCAATAAATAAATTCGAATAGCGGGAACTTAAGGTTTTCGGTGCATGGATTTCCCTAGGATTTTACGAGCAAAAGTTATCAACTTATAGAACAGATTGTCAGGCACTCAGAAAGACAATTAAAAATTGAAATAAATAATTATCATGAAAAAACGTTATCTACGAGTATATAGAATCTGGTCTTTATGAATTACTATTAAAGCCTGATGAATTTAAAAAGAAAACGAAAGGGAGGTAATAGCCAGTAGCCATGACGTCATTGACCAGACTGAAGTTTCCGGTTCCGCCGCAATGATCGCCTTTGTATGTCTGCCTGGAGAGTGCCACCCCCTATCTCGCCTCATCTCAGCGATAAAGACAAAGAGGATGAATAAAAACGGAATCTTAGATCTGTAGCGTATATTTTATATGAGAAAATGCAGTGTGGTATTTATGTTCAAGGCTTAAAGAAAATAGTCGGCAATTAAACTATTCTGATAAAAAAGGTAAAAGAATGATATCAGACGATGTTTAAAATGTTTACTTAATAGGAGCTAGCTAAACAAAAAATCTCTTTGCCTAGAGTACTATGTAGCTTTCTTACATTTAAAGTTGACAAAGACATTGGCACTATACGTTTACTATTTATACAACGGAATGTTTTATATGAGGAAATGCAATGTGGTATTTACCTACAAGGAATAAGAAAAAATAGTGGGCCATTAATATAATACTTATAAAAGGTAACATTATGATATCAGACGATGTTTACAATGTATGCTCAATTGGACCTAGCTAACAAACAATCACTTATACTAGAGTACTATGGAGCCTTCTTACATTTAAAATTAAAGGAGACATTGGCAGTATAGGTTTACTTTTTATGTATCCAGGTTTTGTTACCAAAAGTACACTTTCTTTACGAACATCTTTCATGATTTACACTTTACTGTGTACGCTGTGTAAGTTTATATAATTATTATAATCAAAACTTATACTTGACAATGCACACTTATATTGAAGGCTTATATATTATAAATAGCACACTGTTATATCTACGTGCTACCTTTCAATTTTAAAATGTTTTAAATTCTCTTTTGCTTCTTTAATTTATAAAACGTAAGCTTACAATGCAAACTGAAGATTTTACCATTAGAAACGAAGAAAACGAGCAACAAAAAATGGACTGGACCCATAGACCTGCCTCAAATCAGGACACTATTCCGGTCTCGAAACCCTTGAGTACACTTTTTCAGTCAGTGGAGTGTTCAAGTGTTGACTAAGATCTCGCTTTCTGTCTGATCAAGACCGTTGAAGTGGGGCCTCTCTGGACATCACTTCGGACAAAATAGTGACCATAGGAAACGCAGGAAGAGGGAAGGAGAGTGACCATCGAAAACGCAAAAAGAGGAGAGATCCAGGAAAGTCATGGACGGGTCGATAATACTACTACTTAGGCTCGTGGGTTGGAAAAAACTTGAAATTCGAAATTTATCTGTATTGTTTTTTTGTTTTGTTTTTTATTTTTGTTTTTAGTTGACTTAAAAGGAATAGTAAAAGAGTTATAAATATAGATAGCGTGTAATACATTAATTTACTAAAATGGTTATATTATAAACCAAGTCAATGGTATTTAATTTTAGTTGTTTTAAACAGTTATATTTTACTTTTCAGATCCATTCAAAGATGTTTATGAAATATTTTAAGTGGAAAAAAGGGGGGGGGGTTGCCATACATGGACATACACACCAAAGTTGCCGACAACGTTCACATGTTCATATGTTTATAAAATTATGCGGAATTTTTTTATGAAAAAAATATCTCAATCACTACGCATTTCACTGACTTATCAACAAGCTTAACGCGGAGAAAATTGTCTTCAATATTTGACTGTTATAGTTTTCTGGTTTAAACAATTTTTAAACGCAATGTCGTTTTTAAATCTCATTTTTAAACAGAAAACACCTCTTTTCTACACCAAAAAGAAAGCAGCAAAAAAAATATTAGAAAGCTTTGGTTTTTTATTCGTTAAAAAAAAACCGACAAAGAGAAACACTGCTTGGAGCCGGCTTTGAAAAGTCCGAAACGAGGCTGGACGGAAATGATCGGCCATCTTGAAAGGCAGACGCTTCCGGTTGGAGGCTGACGACATCCTGAATCCACTGGCACTTGACTCGGTGAAATATCAAGAAATTGAATGTCAAGAGTTTCCACGGAACGTTTTTTAGTTTAAAAATTAGGCAAAAACGAAAACATAGTTTCAGAAAGATAGCTATTTTTTGTTTATCTGTTGTTTCTTTCTTGTTATTTATTTAAGAAAAAATAGAAATAACAGACTGATGAAGTATTGTTTTGTATATCTGTTTAAATAAAACAAGAACGATTCCATGATCTCAGAAAGTTATTTGTTATGTTGAAACTATTTTTTTACATTAGTTAGGAAAAAGATAATAGTTTAAACTGTATGATAACGGATTTCCCGCATTTTTATTTTATAAACAGCACTGTTAAAACTTAAGAACGTAATTAAGAATAGTTCTAGAATCTAGATCTAGAAAGTAGAAACAAACTAGATCAATCAATTTATATATGTCCATTTTGAAATCCCTCTAGAGGAAAGTCTATGTAGAACATTACTGCAGGAAACGCACTCTAATTAATAGCAAATTGCACCATTCAGCTGTTACAAACAACAATGCTGTACTTCTGAGATAGTTATGAAATCTATATCTGCGGAAGGCAATGGTTGAGGTTGAAAACCAAAATTAGTGACAGATTGTACCTCTTCATAACTATGTCCATTAAATTATTCCCATTTTTATGAAATACACGTACTTCAATAATGTATTCTCAACAGTCATGTTTATCGACAGGCTTACCTCAGAAAAACTTTTCTTCAATAGTTGAATGTTATGGAAACTTGCTTAAAAACTCAATCTTTCTTTTAAAACCAAAAAAACATATTGCTTTTTTCATTCGTGTGTCTTTAATTGGTGATCGACACAGAAGCACAATGCTCTGGATCTAGCTGAGTTGGAGAGTCGGAAACGAGGCTGAGCAGGAATAATTGTTCATCTTGACAAGCTTGAAATGCAGACGTTTCCGACTGCAGTCTTTTGACTCCCCGATTTTTCTAAAACTTGAATTGTCAAATAGCAAGAAAGTGTAGCTCACATAGTTAACACGTAATGTTTCCAAAGTTTCAATGATGAAACAAGAAGAAAAAAACACATAATCTTGGAAAGGTCGGTATAATTATCTTGAATTGATTATTTTTAATAGGCTTATAAAATAACGTAAAAAGGAATTTCTAGCTATAATAGTAATTTTATTTTTGAATTTCGGAAAACATTGAAGTGTTTACAGGCAGCTAAAATGTATGAAATTATGATGCTGGTTAAACTATAGACCAAACTGATACTGTAATATGTGTCTCTTAATAAGTAAAAAATATGTTTGACCAGTATGTTGTTTAAATGACAAGTGATTGAATGCAAAAGTGTCTAAGTTTCACATAAGACAAAAACAAGTATATCACCGATCACTAAGTGCAAAAAATAGGTTTAATAACCAAATAAAGCAATACAAAGAAGTGAGTTGAATTTTCCCCCAAAAAAGTATTGTGTATTTATCCTAACACGCCTAGTCTTTTATTTAAGGGTAAAACAGTTTGAGAAATATAATAGAAGAATACAACTATATGTAAAGCAATGAGCCAAAATTTTAAATCCCAATTTTCTTAAAGTTCGAAACAGCAATCGTCGCTCATAAGGCACTGTTGCTTTCAAAAATCGAAATATAGTGTTTACAGGCAGCTTAGATGGTTGAGTTTAGGATGCTGGTTAAAGTATGGACCAATGTGACTCTATACTGTGTGTCTAAGATGGACCTTTATCCAGTGTCTAAACAACACTGATAAAAGAGAATACACAGAGAATGCAAACTTCATAGATTTTCTTTTTGATTGATTTATTTCATTTTTTAATTAGTTAATTGTGTTTATTTTAAAAATATTGATAAAAAACACGTTATGTTTAAAAAAATAATGTAATGTTATTATACGCGGTAAACCCCATTATTGTTTAATAAATACCTATTAACAGATAATTATTATTAAAAACACATATTCCTGAACAAAACTCTGAGGCAATTAAAAAACAGACGTGAAAAACAACACCAAAAAATACAAGAAAAAAAAACCGCACAAAACAAATATACAACAACAAAAACAACCCAGGCAGCTGATACATCTCCCGTAGATCTTTTTTGAAATAAATTGATGAAACGTAAGAATGTAATTGAGTATAAATATTTCTTCAAGTAGATTGTATGTCTAGACATGAGCTAAATCGATAAACATGATTCTATAATCATTCCATTAGCACCTAGATACAGGTCTAAATTGACGTATTCTGGAGTGCGTGCTGTTATTGAGTTGGGTTGTTATTGGTTTGGTTTTAACGTCCAACATCAGCACTATATAGACTATATTGCTCTTGATTATATATCAAAAGTTTGAAAACAAGGTCCAAACAGAATTATATTACCCCTCAAAAAAACACAAATTGATGCCCTTGTTGAAAGCGCTTATATTGTTATTGATATATTGTGAAATGACGCTTCTTTATTTAGTCTCAACTGGCCAGTATTGAAAGTGGCACTCTTTTAATCGAGCAGATCAACCAAAAACAACAAAAGAAAAAAAATAGCATTGGTTTTTAAAATGCAAGTGATATTGGAATCTCAACATGGTTTGTTTTTGCTTTCTGTTTTTTTCTTCTTCTCTTTAATCAAGCTCTACTCTATTGCCCTAAGCTTTCTGATCAGAGCTTCTCTCTGGTTCATCAGGTTAGAGTGGTTGGATCGAGTGAAGCTTGACAAAGGCAACAAAAACAAACTATATTGTTGAGTTAAAAAAATAATTCTAGAAATGATGTGCATCAACATGATGCTGTGTGTGCCTTGAATATTGCATATTGAGTTTTTTCCTAACTTAATAAATGCAAAATTGGTAAAGCTGCACTACAAGCTTTCGTGAATAAAAAAGAAGACATTAGGGTTGGTTCATTTAAGTATGTGGGCGGGATTCCCCCCCCCCCCTAAGAATGCTTTTGCCGAAAAAATTTTAAGATAAAAGCTGGATACGGCTTTTCTTGTTCAGATTCTATTTTTAAATATCCTTTATTTTTGTTTTCTGTAACTTTTTCCTACCTTGAAATCTGTACTCTATCTTGCAACAAAATTCAATTTTTATTTTAAACGCTAAAAACGTTTTTTTTTTCAAACTTAATAATTGTAAAATATATACTGTTAAGCTCCACAACTTTGCTCTGGAGCGTTGTCATATGTATTTATCGTCCTAAATAATGCGTTATTATACTTGAGAAAAATATCCATATTTTCAAAGAAAATCATAGGGCCAGGGAAAAGAGAGAGTAAAAAGAGAACGTTAAACCACAATAAAATAAATGTCACAGGCACAAATCATGGAGGCGATATCAATAGCTATAAAGCTAATAATAATCACACGAGAGAGTAAAAAGGAAGAAAATTGATTATGCCAAATCGCCTAAGCAGAGAGAAATCGGAACCGGTTGAGACAAAACAGGATCTAGAAATTAAATATTTGCCATCAGAGTTGCATTCCTTTGGATTTTGCTTCGTTTTGTTTTAACTGGCCCTGATTTTAACGCTCCGTCAGAAGTGATCTCTTGCCTTTTATCCGAGAAGAGCGCAATGTGTGAAGATAAAATAATACAAAACAACGCAAACAAATGTAGCGCTTTTTACGATTCCTTTTCTTTTTATTCCGGGTTTTCCCATCGGCCCGAAATAAATAAATCAAACAGCGAGTGGATTTAGTGTAGGCAGTCCTGATACATTGGCATGTGACATAAGAAGTACTAATGTTGTCTTTGTAATTTAAATCATTTCTAATACACGAACATGCGCTCAATTTAAAAAAAATGATAAAAAAAACCCTTGGTGCATATTGTATGATTTATAGTAGTAAATAATTGTTCTGTTCCAAGTGAACATGCATTGTGGTCTTTTACATTAAGTTTATTAACAAGATGCTTTTTTCAAACACTCAAAATTAAAGTTACGATTTTCCATGGGAAAAAAACATTTTTTGAGAAAGAGATGTGATAGCTTTTCAGTAAAATAAAGGAATTCAGAAGGTCTCGCTAACAGGATATGGAGTTTACAGAAGCACATTGAGCCTTCAGAAGTGTTCAAAGAGTAGCCATTTGCATTACAGAAAAAATGTGCAAAAGATGTGCAATATGGCGGCGAGTTTCCGGAAATTTAGGCATTGTAATTTCATGGAACAAGAATAGGCTCCGTGTTTTTATCATGCGCGTCCAACTCTTTAGCATGGCTTGAGGAAATCGTAAACGCGTTCTAAGCTTGTTGTCCTGTAAAGAAATTGATTTTTTGTCTTTTCTACCTCCCCTCCCCGAATAAATTAAAAAAGAAAGAAAGAAAACAGAAAAAAGTCGCACGTTACGTGCATTGTGACATGGCATCATGAAATAAAATTTGGATCTTGAAATTGTTATGGGAGAAGGTAACTCGTCCCGGTAGCTTACGATTTGTCTTAAGTATTCTTTTTTCTATATCCAAATCCCTGTCGTAAGTTCACCACGGCATCAAACTGTTTGTGCTGTAAATAATGACCAATGTATGTTTAGTTTTCAATCCTGCGAATATCAAAGATTTTAAAATGCCAGGGGAAAAAGAACGTATAGTATGTCAAAGTATGAGGGAACTTTGTAGCGTGGCTCAAGTGGTAGAGCGTTGGTCTTCAGGTCAGGAGGTCCGCGTATCTAAATCCACGATCTGCATATTTATTTGACCGATATGGGTCGGTGTCATGACCAGCTGAGATCATAAAAGTCATGATATCGCCGCCCTGTCTCGAGTGTGGCAGCACATAACCATGTCAGACGTAAGTCTTGCGGCCCGGGATGGGATAAAATATTTTGAACCAGTTTGCCACACTTATCTAATAGAAAAGAATTAAAAGTCAACA
>RQTK01000011.1:391767-413795 GCA_003991915.1 Elysia chlorotica
CCCCCCTCTAGACTTAGCTTCTCGATCTAGTCCTACTCCCTACTGCTCACGAAATGCCAGACAGTTTGGGAGGGCTATACCACCAAACCAGCGGAGGCTTGTGCCTCCAACAACTCACAGAGCGGTCTGTTTATACTGGAATTACAAGGAACTTTTCTCCCCCTACACCCCATGGGGCGCTAGATTTAGATTTCTGGACGCATGCACAGGCTAGTAGTAGTTAGTAGACTTTTAGTACAATTTAGATCTAGAGCGAACACGCGCCTCGTTTAAGTTGTCTAGGATGTAAACAGATCTGCTGGACTTTCTGTATCATACAGAGATAGTGGGTGAGTAATTGAGTAAGTGAGTGAGTGAGTGAGTGAGTGAGTGAGTGAGTACTGATATAAACAGTGTTATGTTCATCGGGGGCTAAGATTATGTCAGTTTGCCAAAGTTTCACTGCCTGTTGTCTTAGTGATTTGATAAGGTTAGTACAGTGTTTTTCAAACACCTGAGTACCATTATTAATAATATTATAGTTATAATATTTCTTTGACTAGATGATTAGATCTAGAGCTAGTATATTATGGCATAACTTTTTAAACTATCTGTTGACAATCTCTGTAAAGATCAAAACGTGTTTACTTAATACTGACGATGCTATTTAGTTGAAGTTGTTGGTTTTAACTTTCAATGTCGTTTAATAGGGGTCGGTGCCTATTTAAATATAGTTGTCAAAGTTGGTCTTACCTTGCATTACTTTTGTAAAAGGAGGGGGGCGGGGTCTAATAATCGACCATAACAGGTACAAAATAAAAAGACCCTCTTGGCTACTTTTGTATTTATAATTTCGCGAAATAAAATATAGGTATAACTATCAACTTTTCAGTACAGACAATTTTTTACTCTAAATCATAACTACTTCATATTACGCCCATAACTATCCACTATTCTGTGCAGCCAACTATTACTATAATTCACAACTACTTTATATTACACCCATAACTATCCACTATTCTATACAGACCATTTTTACTATAATTTACAACTACTTTATATTACACCATTAACTATCCACTATTCTGTGCAGCCAATTATTACTATAATTCACAACTACTTTATATTACACCCACATTTCTGTGCGGGTACGGGTATTGATAGATGTGTATGATAGTTTATTAGTGTGAGTTTCCTTACCCTATACTTACTTAGCTAAATCACTATTGGCGAAGAATACGCGTAAATCTGAAACGGATTCCGATTTATAATCTTTTTTTATCTAATAAATTGCTGATTTACTGCAAGGCTAGTTTAGTTTTTCTTTTTTTAAATATGATAAATTAGTGTTTTTCTTATTTCTTATATTCCGAACAAGAATGCATTTCAGTGCGAAGATATATAGTTTGTGTAATATATTTTGTAAACGTAGGCCCACTCCTCAATGCTACGCCGATTTAAAAATAAATTAACCTCATACAATTTTTAGTTCAGTTAATTTAAGAATTATTAGATCAAAATAAAAGAGGCTCGTTGTTCGTTACTTTAAATCTAATTAGGTTAATACTAAGTAGTTTTTTTTTTACATGACTAAAATGTATCTACGTCATTCTTGTTTTATGTCGATCTTATTTATTCGACTTAAAGATTATATAGATAGTTTTCTTCATAAATAGTTCTTGATTGTGTTCCTCATTTTCCTTTGCCGTAAAAACAAACAAACCTAATTTTCCTTTCATTGCCTGTCCCCTTTGTAACAACATTTTCATACAAAACACATTTTTCTCCACACCTCCTTTCATCCTTATCTCTAATCCAAACCTAAGATTTTAGCTGCAAACTTGCAACTTCCCGTTTCACCTTTAAAACTTTAATGATTTTGAAAGTTTGCCAAGAGAGTTGGGTACGTTCTGAAACAAAAAAAAGTGCGTTTAAACAGGTTAAAATTTTTAGCGAAGAACACAGTTATATGTTTCAAGCCTAGAGCTACTCGAAAGGTAACCACAACCTAATATTATTGTGACACTTTTAAAAGCAACGAAGCAGTGGTTTCGAGCAAGAAAGTAATAAAGAATAATATAGTTCTCCTTAACAATTGTTCTACACTACACAATGCAATATTTCGATATTAAACTATTTTATTATCAACCTAGTTCTTTGCCTTCTACACTACTAGGTAACTCCTTATTATACAACGTAGGATACAGTTAGGGTTAAATTCGTGTTAGTTTTTACTAAATATTGAACGATATTCGGTATCGCAAAATAGTAGGGTATTTTAAAGCCGTTATTAAAGTAAAATTATTGAATTCTACACCATTTTGTAACTTACACAAGAAAGCTATAAACTAAATAGATTAGAAATGTATATTTAATTGTTATTTGATCAGCTGGTAAAACGAATAATGTTTGCAATTTATATGGGGTGGGTCTTATGGAGATAAAAGAGAAAAGGAAAGGAGGATCGAAGAAAAAAATGCTGAGCCATGGGGCATAGAAAACAGAGAGATAAACAAAGAGTCAGAGAGAAAGTGATGATAAGTGCGAGTGAGAAAGAGAGAGAGAGAGAGAGAGAGAGAGAGAGAGAGAGAGGGAGAGAGAGATAGAGAGAGAGAGAAAGATTGATAGAGAAAGAGAGAGGGGGAGACAAGGAGAAGGAAGACACCATTCAGACTTAAAGCTTTTCATATTATTGTTTTTTACACAAACTGCTTTTACCCCCAACTCATTAAGTCACGTATAACCCAACCTGTATTTTAATGCCGTGTTATAAAGCCACCTGGATATAGGTACGGTAAGATCTGTATTGCACGTCCCCAAACCGCTATGCAATTTTACACTGATGTGCGCTGTCTTTGATGTTGTTTATGACCACTCCTTTTTGTTTATTACAAACTCTTCTCCATCAGGGTGGAAAAAAAATTACATGTTTGTAACTTTGTTGGGAAAAGCGAACTGTACCTATCTCTAAGTACATGTATAACCTCTCCTTTTTTTCGAGACTGTAGAAAATAAGTCTACAAGACACATATTTCATGAATTTATAGCCTATTTTTTTTCTAATATAAATAATTTACAAGTAAAAAGTTATACGTTTCTATGTTAATTTGCCTTTGTCGTAAAGGACGCATTTTGTGCATAACGTGCGTATTGACTTCGTATCAGAGTTCTGAAAAATAAAAAATTGTTTTAATATTCCTTGAAGATGAAACTATTCATGATTGAAATTGCAGCGAATGTATAATTGTAGAGAGATAAAATTGTGAACCGCGGCCGTCGTTTCAATATATTCACGGTGATATAATGCAAGCAGCTTAAGAAAAGGTAGAAAAATTTCGTTGTAAGTCCAGATGTTGATTTCAAAACAATTATGCCAATAAATAAGTATACTGAAGCGCCTAAAACCGACCAGGCTTTTCCGGGAAATAAAAATGTCGATGAATATAGCGATCGAAGTGATATGCATAATCTACCCGTCCCCCAGATCTAACAAAGAAATACAATTTGGTTACCATGGAAATATATTAGATTCCTATTTGAGGATAGTGATAACTCACTCACTAATAATTTTAGCGTCAACGGTAGAAGCATTTTCTACAATTTTGCCTTGTGTACTACAGATCTCCATATTTCTCTTATTTCCGTGCTTGGTAAACAAAGAAATACAATTTGGTTACTATGGAAATATATAACATTTCTATTTGAGGATAGTGATAACTCACTCACTAATATTTTAGCGTTATCCACAGAGGAATTTTCTACCAGCTCCGCTTTCTGTACTTAAGATGCCCATGTTTCTCGTCTTTCCGTGTTGAAGTAACAAAGTAATACAATTTGGTTACCATGAAAATATAATTATTACATTTCTATAAGAGACGCTTATAACTCTCTCACTATTTCAACTCTGCCGTCTGTACTAAAGATATTTTCTCGTCTTTGAGTGTTGGTGTATCCCTGTGTGCCAATATTTTCATTGGTGTTGCCTGTGTGTCCTTCTGTATGACGTCCTCTACTCTTACTTTCGATCTTTATATATGAGGATAGTGATAACTCACTAACTAATATTTTTAACGTCATCCGTAGAGGCACTTTTTTGCCAGATTTGTGTTCTGTACCATAAAATATGTCCATTATTTCTCGTCTTTCCGTGTTGGATTAACAAAGAAATACAATTTAGTTACCATAGAAATATATTTATAAGAGGATAGTGATAACTCATTTACTAATAATTGTATCATCATCGGTGGAGGCACTTTCTGCAAGCTCCGCCTTCTGTACTAAATATCTCCATATTTCTCGCCTTTCCGTGTTGAAGTAACAAAGTAATACAACTTGGTTACAATGAAAATATAATTATTACATTTCTATAAGAGACGCTTATAACTCTCTCACTATTTCAACTCTGCCGTCTGTACTAAAGATATTTTCTCGTCTTTCTGTGTTGGTTTATTACCGGTGTGCCAATTTTTAAATTGATGTTGCCCATGTAGATCTATCCAACTGTATGACGTCCTCTACTTCCCCTGCTTTCGATCTTTTCCAATTTAACATTGAATTTTTCATTAACGTGCATTTACTTGTGCAGGCATGATAACGATAGTTTCTTTTTTACAAGCACATAAAAGATGTATGGGTAGATTTAGTTCAATGCACTCCCAAGGCACGAAGATATGATAAAATCGGGACTTTATTAGATTTTTTTGTTCAGGAAAATAAGTAACGTCATAATTTCCCTACCTTTACTAGTTCGCATCATCAATTTTGTTTTCTGTGCTCTTTGAAAGAATATTATTTTTAGAAACTATAATACCTACCTCTTCTAAGCACAATTTTAACATAAACTTAGTTTATCAAAAAAGCTCGAGCATATGTTTTGAAGCGTATTATCTTTAAAAACCGACACGGACCCCGCCCCCTTTCCATTTATCAGCTCTTGAACGCCGTAAACAGGGGCATCAAACAGTTTCAAGTTATAAAGAAAAAGTCTGAACCATTATGATGGGAAAACCGTACAGCTTTCAAAGCAGATAACGCTACTGTATCTCGCTTCCACACACCTTTTCCCCGAACGGTGTAGGGTTTCCAAGGTTTCCATTTGTAAGACCTTTTTGGCAAAGTTTTTTTTTTTTTTTTTTTTTTTCTTTTTTTATAATCAGGGAAGTCAAGGATAGTCGTAGATTGTGTTAACTATTTTACATTTACCTGTTAAACCGTACAGCTTCCAAAGCAGATAACGCTACTGTATCTCGCTTCCACACACCTTTTTCCCCGAACGGTGTAGGGTTTCCAAGGTTTCCATTTGTAAGACCTTTTTGGTAAAGTTTTTTTTTTTTTTTTTTTTTTTTTTTTTTTATAATCAGGGAAGTCAAGGATAGTCGTAGATTGTGTTAACTATTTTACATTTACCTGTTGTAAACACAAAAAGGTTTAAACCAGATTAACTATTTTGTTTATTATTTGGAAAAAAAACAACAACACATAATGGTCTAAAGTTCACTCTTTCCCCATTACCTGTATAAATAACTATTTTCCCTGTCCATATAAAACCCAGAAGGGTTCAGATCTTATTAAAGCCATAATGAACCAACATTTTTTCCTCGAACCTCTGTTAAACAGAGAATGGTTTAGAACTAATTAAAACCATGAATAACCAACATTTCTCCTCGAACCTATAATTATGAAACAGGAAATATTTTTAGTAATACTCACTTTTACTTTCTATTTTCTATAGCAACAGATAAGAATTTAGATCTAATTAAAACTCTAATTAGCTCCATACGGAACGCCAGTAGGACGCTCAACTTCCTAAACTTCTAAACTTAAAACCTCCTAGGGGGATGGCGCTAAAAATAGCAAACCAAGTAAAATGAAAAAAAAAAAAAAAGAAAATGAATGAACACACCTTAGCTCAGCTCAGCCCAGCTCCAACCGACGATATTTTGTCAGTTCCACCTGGATAATGTTATGTTTGGGTGGAAGCATCTCAGGTTAAAGGTCAGGATTCTTATCTCTACCTGTGTCGACGCAGACTTTTTTCATTGTATGTCTGTCTATCCTTTAAACGTTTCTGTATTCATTCGGCTATCTATCTTGGTTTAAGCTTTATGTTTCATTTCACCGGAGTTTTATCCAAGTTTTGAGTTTATCCTTTATACTTTCCTTTACTCACCAAATTGATATCCTTGTTGAAGCATTATGTTTTTCTGTTTTCTAGTTGTATACGATGTTCTTGCTCAATGGTTTATTCTTTGAGTACCCAGTAAGGTGTGTTTGTGTGTGTGTGCGTGTGTAGAGGTGAAAAAAGGAGGATTTGGGAGTTGTGGTGGCTGAGGGGTTCTTTATAGAGGGAGGGAGAGATCTCTCCCTCTCTCCGGGTTTAACGTCTCCTAGATTCCCGTGGGGGATCCTATACGGCGATGGCTGAGGGTTGTGGGTGCCTTTTCGTGAAAAACGATTTACCGTCCTCACCCTAAGCTATGAAACCTTTCTTATATTAGATTGTCGTTTGTTTTGTTTTTTTTAGCTTTATGCTTTCCTTTATTCACCGGATGTATGTTTTATTTTACGTTGTTGTTTTCAGTATCTTTTTATAGTACAGTATACGCTTTGACTCATCAATGTTGCATCTGTGAGTTCTTATCCAGTTGGTCTGTGTTGTTGTTCAAAATCTCATTTAGCGTTCCCATTCTAAGCTTACCAACCTTAATCATATTACATTATTGCAAGAAGAACCATCTGTGACGTCAAAACTCAAGTGCAAGTATAAAGCGAACAACACTAATATATATGCCCTGGTATAGAAGACATTTTGCCCACGGGCGGTTAACTTGAACTATCTTTGGCCAGGAGTAATCCCAATAACAGCTCCACGCCTGGCAAGTAACAAGGACTTAAGGCTTAAGATGCCGACAGTTCTACTAACGGGCTTTTCATGAGGGCAAGAGGGAGGAACTGTGGGGTCACTCCCGTAGTTATGTGCCCTTTCCTCCGTTTATTCCCACTTATTGTGTCGTGTGATGCGTTTCTAGGACAGTGACTTTTGCGGGAGAGAGAGAAAGAGAGAGAAAGAGAGAGAGAGAGAGAGAGAGAGAGAGAGAGAGGGAGGGGGGGAGAGGGAGAGAGAGAAAGAGAGAGAGAGAGAGAGAGAGAGAGAGAGAGAGAGAGAGAGAAAGAGAAAGAGAGAGAGAGCGTCTGGAGTTTCCAATCACTAGACACATTGCGATATCTGCACCTATAATGAACCAAAAACGACATATAAAGGTACCTGCACAGGCGACCAAACAAAGCTCCATCCCAGACTTTGGAAGCCAATGAGTGATCAGAAAACTCCATTTCTTGTGGAAGAGAGTAATCATAATGTTATCCGTTACACTCTTGTTGATCGCAAAAGCCGTACTGTATGTGTTTTTCTCTGAATCCCTGGTGTCTTTCACACGCACGCTACGACTGGTACAGCTGAGACATCCTTCATCTATAGTATAATTATTATTAGGTTTTGTTTTGGAGAAAAAAAGGATATTATGTTGAAACATGAGGTGTTTGATTGATAAATGGATGAAGATTAAAGAAAGATGTATCTGAAGTAGATTTAATTTCTCAAGTGGCATCTTATTTTGATATTGATCTTGGAGAAAAACTCTCTCTCTCTCTCTCTCTCTCTCTCTCTCTCTGTCTGCCTCACTGTCTCTGTTTGTCTCTTTTTTTTTCTCACTTTCTATATTTCTCTATCTATCTTTCTCTCTCCCTCTCGTTCTACTCTTTATCTCTTTATGCACCTCTCCTTCTCTCTCTCTCTCTCTCTCTCTCTCTCTCTCTCTCTCTCTCTCTCTCTCGGAGTGTCCAATTACTGCATCTGACTCCTGATGTTTTTCACACTCGTGCTTCGTCTGATAGAACTGACCCGTGCTTAGTGGCTCAGTACCTAAAGCCTTCGCAATAGAGTTAGAAGATTGATGGTTTAAGCATTGGTTTGCATGTTCGAAATCACTTAGGGCGTTCGTTTTATAATTAGTAACATTTTTCTTAATAAGATATGTCAAAGTGTGTGTGCGTGTGTGTGTGTATTTGTAATTGTGTTTATGTGTTGCAAGGTTTCAAGATTTATTTCGCACAAAAAGGTTTTCCGATAGATGAAAAGATTCTATGAAGTTGTGAGGTGTACGACTAGCTTTCTTCTCCTTAATTTGTTTTTGTTACGGAGAAAAAACTAGTAGGTTTTTTATTGAGATAATTTATCATTTGAAGCAAAAGATGTATTTCACACCAAATTTATGAAAAATAAACTGTATCTACAATACATTTAAAAGTTGAGGTCACGTATTTATAACCAATCTTAGGTAAAACTCTGTCTCTCCCTGTCTCTCTCTCTGTCTCCTCTGTCTATCTCTCTCTCTCTGTCTGTCTGTCTCTCTTTCTCTCTCTCTCTCTCTCTCTCTCTCTCTCTCTCTCTTTCTCTCTTTCTCTCTCTCTGTCTGTCTGTCTCCTCTGTCTATCTCCCTCTCTCTCTGTCTGTCTCTCTCTCTTTCTCTCTCTCTCTCTCTCTCTCTCTCTCTCTCTCTCTCTTTCTCTTTCTCTCTCTCTCTGTCTGTCTGTCTGTCTGTCTCTCTCTCTCTCTCTCTCTTTCTCTATCTCTCTTTCTCTCTCTCTCTCTCTCTCTCTCTCTCTCTCTCTCTCTCTCTCTCTCTCTCTCTCTCTCTCTCTCTCTCTCTCCTCCAAAGTGTCCAATTAGTGCATGTGTCTTCCCCTGACTCCTGATGTTTTTTTACACTCGGGCGCGTGCTGAGTGGCTCAGTATTGTAAACCTTTGCAATAGAGTTGGAAGACTGCTGGTTTAAGGATTTATTCACATTTACGAGGGATCTAAAGAAGCTCGGTTAAATAAACAATAGTTCCCAATATGTTTGTTTGTGTGTGTGTGTGTGTGATGCAGTGTGTGTATGTGTGTGTGTGTGGGTCGGTGGGTGTTTGGGTGAATGTGCTGGAAGATTTCAAAATCAAAGACGTCCGAAAAGTTTTTGAAAAGCATGCGAAATTCCTGTGCACTCTTCCTACTCTTCATGAGATAGAACTATCTACAATTATAATGCCTAACTTACTCAGCAAACCATTTTAGTAAGGATGAATAAGCAAAAAACAACAACACAGCAATTAAACAATATCTTAAGTTTGATACAGCGATTCAAAAATAGTTTATGTATAAAAAAAAAAAAAAGAAAGAACAAAATCGTTCAATGATTAAATCAGCAAATAACTCTAAAGTGGTTGCTGCCCGAGTGTATTTTCTTTAATTAGTCTTCTTTCAAACCCTGTATTGACATAAAGAGAACTACAATATAACTAATGGCATCTTGTATATATCTCCTTGAGTGAATATTACACAGGTGAATATTTTTATTGGCTCTCCAGCATACTCTATCCTCAAGGCCTTTGCATCAGATCATTTTTCGTTGAAAGTATTCCATTGCCAAACAGTGGAATGCTGTGTGTTTTCCTTACATTAACACAGTAGGAAAAAAGATAAAAAGAAAACTTTTTCAAAATGGCTGCTGCAGCTTTTCCTGGTAAGGTGAACGCCCTAAAGAAGTTTTCTACAATCCAAGTTTTGAATCTGTTCTTTTTTTCTATTGGTTTTTGTTATGATTTCCTATTCAAGTAAATCGTTCAAATGCATTAGTCTATGTGAGGTAGAGTCATACATTCATCATTACTATTAATTATAAAGGGATTTTCAAACGATACTCAGTCATATATTTATGTTACACTTAGACAACCAGGGTGAACCAGGCAAACATCGATATTGTAAGTTTTTTAGCTACAGCTCTTTTAATACCTAAAATTTCTAAGTAATTGACAATATTGTATAACTTCCATGTCTAAAAAAATACCTTTGGTTAAAAATTGAT
This sequence comes from Elysia chlorotica, assembly GCA_003991915.1. Classification (NCBI taxonomy): domain Eukaryota; kingdom Metazoa; phylum Mollusca; class Gastropoda; family Plakobranchidae; genus Elysia; species Elysia chlorotica. Next base: position 401,649 of record RQTK01000011.1, read on the forward strand.
AGAGTTCTATTTTTTGAGCTAGGGGTATTTAAATACAGAAAAACTACTAAGTAATTGACAATATTGATATTTTCCATGTCTAAATAATTAACTACCTTTGATTCAAAATTGATTCAGTTCTATTTTTTTTTTTTTACAATCTCTTAGAGTGCATGTGATGCGTCTTAAAAGACTATAAATAACCCATAAATCTATAAATGCGCCGTATATGTTTCCTTAGAGACATTAAAATTCGGACAGAGAGAGAAAGAGAGAGAGAGAGAGAGAGAGAGAGAGAGAGAGAGAGAGAGAGAGCACTTTCCTTCTCTCTATAGAGAATATAATGAATTCCACTCGTGCCTAGTTCACCCAAAGTGCTTGCTTTCAGGATAAAGAGTAGGAGAATGGAGGAAAAATTGAAGAAGGGTGGAACAGACGTCATAGAAAGTGGGGGACACTCAACAACTTTGATATGTATCATCACGGCCTATTTTGGAGTTAGAGGTTGATAGGACTTCATCATAACCCCAATGGCATCATCATCATACATGTATTGAACGAAAGAAAGAGGGGGGGGGGCAGAAAGCACTTAAAAGAGAGACAGGTTTAGTTCTATTTCGGGTCTCCAGTAGACCTACAGGTTGGTTCTCTATAGAGATTCCGCTTTCTCTATCTCTCTGTCTCTCTCTCTGTCTCTCTCTCTCTCTCTCTCTCTCTCACTCACTCTATCTCCCCCCCCTCCTCTATCCGGGTTTAACGTCTCCTACGTTTCCCCGAGGAATCATATACGGCGACAAGCGGCATTGACGGAAAACATAACCTAAAGATGTAAGCAAGATCCCATCCTAGTCTACTGGGCAGGTCTGTGTCAGTATAATATAACTTACTGAGACATAGCCATGCAAGCTCGTATAGCGGCACTTAAACATTTCAGACGTTAGTCTTAATGCCCATCCATAATATAGCCTATATAGTGCTGACATTTGACGCTAAGCAACAAAACAGACAAACAAACTCCCCCATCCCCATCTTATCTTAGCATGTAGATCTACCGATAAGTTACACTGGTTGGCTACACAAGATACTCCCAATGGGATTGAAACTAGTAACATCCCGTGCATCAGGCAGCTACTCTATCTTCCCTGCCGCCTAACATTACGTGTGCAGAAAAAAATAAAAATGATAAAATAATGTGGTGAGGGTTTAGGTGAGTTGGTTGCTTACGGTCTGGCGTCAGACGTTATGTGCTATGTTGTAAATGGATCCTAAAACTAGTGTCTGGCGATTTAATTTTCCGTGCTGTCATGCAGAGATAAAGCGGGAAAGCATCACTCCAGTCTCAGCCAGTCGGATTTTACTGATAACAACTCAACCAGTAAAGTACGAGACCGATCGTGGGTTTCGAACCATATACCTCCCGATTGGCGTTTGAGTTTGATTTTGAGTTGGTTTTAACGTTCAACGTCAGCACTATACGCATAACCTATATTGTTGACGGGCCCCAAGACTGACGCTTGACAATTTTATGTGCTGCCACACACAATACAGTGTGGGGATACCATGACTTTTGTCTCAGCCGGTCACATTTAACTGACACCGATCATCAAAATCGCCAAGGCTCGAACCACGGACTTCCTATGTCGGAAGCCGATGCTCTACCCCGGGGCTATCGCGCCTCCTCTCGATTGGCAAATAACACTCTACCGCTTATGTCAGTATGGCTTTTTTGTTGTTTTGTTTTTTTGTTGTTTTTTTTTGTTGTTTTTGTTTTTTGTTTTTAAAATACAGACAATATAACTTGAAAAAAGAAGCCCATTGCAATGCAGTACTATTAGTTTGTGCTTGTAAAATATTATTTTATGATATGTTTATATTTATAAATATGTTTAAGAATAAGGCAAAAACAGACAGAAAAGATGCAGACAGGGAGATACAAAGCAATACAGAGAGACACATACAGACATATAGACAGACAGACAGAGATACATAAACTGAGATAAAGAGGGAAAAGAGATATAGCGAGAAGACATAGAGAAATTGAGACTGAACGAGAAACGCACGATAGAAAGAGAGAAAGAGAAATAGATAGATAGAGAGAAAGATAAACATAGAGAGAGAAAGGGAAGAAACACTTCGACAAACAGACGAACGGACAGACAGGCAGTTAAAAGAATCACTGAAAGACACAGGGACAGGTAAAATAAAATAATGAGAGAGAGAGAGAGAGAGAGAGAGAGAGAGAGAGAGAGACAGACAGACAGAGAGACAGAGAGAGAGAGGGGGGGGGAGGGAGAGATGGAAAATATTTTGTGTATATAAAAATATGGATTTTTATTCTGAGCTACAAATTATTTTCCCTATCCCACATAACTATAAATTTATGTTGTATGTAGGCCATTAAAAACAGAAGAGAAATGGGATTTTCGTAAGTTTTCCCTTTAAAAACCTTGACATGTAATTTGGTTATTTTTGCTGTTCATATCTTTTTTATATAATTGTAATTTAAAATTACTCTACATTTACGTTTGTGATCCTGAATGGAGTAAGCAATGTCATTGTAAAACTGGGTATTATGTAAATCATTACCTTAAAAAGGTAAAAGAAGAAAGAAAGAAAAAAATGAACGAAGCTCTAAAACCCAGTTGTTTAAAAATGGTATGCTTCTTGTTTTGCTTTGTTTTGTTTTGTCACTGCATTAACCTCATTTTATGAATGCATTTTTTTTCTTTTCTAAGCTGAATTTTTTGGAATGCCGAGTTTACGTTGTTGAAGAATTATAAATAGATGAATGTTGATATATGTGGATTATAAGTAAACTTTGTTTTTGAATGAGGTAACAAATAGTATATTTTAAGATGAGGTAACAAATTGTATGTGTTTAGTTAGATGAATTCACAGATAGTTATATCTAAGAATTTTTTTTAAAGCACTGCAAATACAAAAAGATTAATTAGAGGAAAAATATAACGATCTTGATGGTTCTGTCACTCCGTAATATGATAGACAAATACCTATATAAATGGATAAAGTGAGCGATGCGGATGGGGATAAGAGGGAGAGAGAGAGAGAAAAGAGAGAAGAGAGAGAGAGTAGGAGTGAGATAAAGATATTGAAAAATATTTCAAGACGCAATTGAGTGGAATCTAAAACACATTTGTTAAAATTCTTGCTTATATAGTTATGCTTGCAAGTAACAAATGGGACACATCAAACCAATTCAAATACACACTAGACCTACCATTTATACAACTGAATAAGAATAGGTTTAAAAAACACAAAAAGAAATGCCTTTTCTCCATCGAAGGATACGATAACATCATTCAATTTAATAAATATATTAAAGAAATACAGAAGCCGGTTTACAAAAAAAAAATTTAAAGTCGAATAAGAAAAAAAAAAACTCATAGATAAAAAAATTTCAATAAAACGAAAGTACTAACAGAAATGGTAGCGTTCGGTTTTTCCCAAAAAGTCAATGAAATAAAAAGTATAGAAAGTACCCAGCCGGCCTGGGAGTCACCATCCTCATTATACGGTCCTGCGGATGTCCGTTCCGTTAGTAAATCACACGAAAAAGCAGACAGAAGGGGACAGGACGTCTGATTCTAGGGTGGACCGCTCGGTTTAGAATTTAAAAGAAAATTGCGAAACTCTTCTTGTTGAAGAATTCGGCTCTTCTGCATTTGAAGGTTGTTTTTGTATCAGTTGGTTGTATCTCTTTTTTTTTTTTTTCACGAAACTGAACAGTCACGGAAAGGGGTAAAAGAAACAAAACAGGGTTCGATATCTTATTTTGTCAAAGTTTTTTTCTTATTGTTTTTTGTTTTTCTGATTCTATTCACTTTTACTGTCTATCTCTATGTCCCCTTGTTACTCAGGAGGCGCGGTGGTCCTGTTGTAGAACATCGGCTTCCCACGCAGGAGGTTCTTTGTTCGAGCCTTTGCGATTTTGCCCCCTTACTGGTTAAGTCAGTGCCAGTTTCATGTGATCGGGTGAGACAGGAGTCATGGTATCATAGTATCCCCGCCCTGTCTCGTGTATGGCAACATATAAAAATGTCAGACGTCAGTCTTAGGCCCCGTCCACAATGTAGCGTATATAGTGCTGCCGTTGGACGTTAAATCAAAGCAACTACAGCTACCCCGCGTTACTCACTGACATTCTTCTATTTCTTTCTTTGTTATAGTCTATCACCATTCTCTCTCCCTCTATATCTGTCTCTTTTACTGCATCTTTATCGTTTCTATGTTAATATATCTATGTCTATATCTGTGTCTGTTTATGTGTATCTGTCTGCCGCTGTCTCTCTTTGTCTGTCTGTCTGTCTGTCTGTCTGTCTGTATCTTTATATCTCTATTTCTTTCTACGTTCTCCTCTGTGTCTCTGTCCTTAACTACCTGTCTCTGTTTTTTCTCTTCTTAATATATCTCTTTCTCTCCCATTTTCCAACTCTCTATCTCTTTGTTTACCCATTATTTGTTCTATCCATCTATCTGGCTAGTTATAACGATATTTATTTTATCTATCGCTCTATTTTGTATTATTTGTAAATTTGTTTTGCTTACATCGTAGTTTGTAGAATTTGTGCGGTTAACATGCTTTTTCCTAAGACCATTTTGTTATTATCACAGCTTGTTTACAGACACAACTCTTTTCCGCATCCATTTATTCCTCAGCTTTGCAAATGACAATCGCTTCCGTCAAAGAATTCCCAATAACCAAGACCACCCCTCTAGGCTTGCATTCTGTATTTTCTCTAGACAATACTAATTATACGATTGTGCCAAAAAAAAGACCAAGTAAATTACACCCAGTCTCTCGTAAAATAGTGCAACCCAAGACATACAGTAAAAGGCCATCGTTGTTGCGTTGTTGTAATGTGAGTGGGATATTTGCAAATCGAATCTTTGTTTTACTATTCCATTCCAAGTGTTGGCATTTTTATATTTCTACTTCGTATTTGAAAAAATGTTCTTGTTTTAACTTACTGGGCCTCTCTTTAGACAAAATCATTAAATTAATATTGTCTTGAGAAAATTTGCACTTGCATATCTCTAATTTTGATTGGGGCTTGATGTATCTTATATCTACTTTTATATTAACATATTGTTCATCTCTTTCTCTCTGTGTCTCTGAATGTGTATCTGTCTCTCCCTCTCTATCTCTATCTCTCTTCCTTAGCTTCTCTCACTCTGTATCTTTCTCTGTCTATCTAGCTATTGTATTCGCTTCCTATCTCTAGCTCTAGAGCTATATTTATATCTATCGGTTTTTTGCATCTTGATGTAGATTACTTTCAGCGTAATCTATCGTACGTGTGAGAATATTACGCTTTTTTCTTCTCATCACCCTTTTTTTATCACCGCCTTTTTATCACCGTTCTTATGACAGCCTATAGAACACAACTGTTTTCCGCACTCATTTTTTTTTTCTCGTTCTTGCAAATGGTTCCGTCAAAGCATTCTCAATAACGAACACTACGCCTCAAGGCGCGCAATCTGTATTTATGATTTTTTTTTCTGAAGAGACAACCAGTAGGTTCAACTCTTAAAACAGTATAATCCAAGATTCACAATATAAAATTCCATTCCATTCTACTACTTCTCTTTCTTTATTTAGACTTTAAAAAATAAATCTTCTATTTTCGCTTTTGCATCTCTTAAAGTTCGTCTGCGCTTTATGTATAATTATTATTATTTTTTCTCCATATTTTTCATCGTTTTCCTCTCTCTCTTTCTCTCCGTCTCTGAGTTTGTCTCTGTTTCTGTCTCTGTTTCTCTATTTCTTTATCTTTCTTTGACTATATCTATGTATTTTTGTCTCTCTGCTTTTCTCTCTCTCTCTCTCTCTCTCTCTCTCTCTCTCTCTCTCTCTCTTCCTATTTGGTAGACGCTTACTTCAGACATCTGAAGTGCACGAGTACGAGACAACCACTATATCACCCTAACAACTGAGGGTAGGAAACCAATAACTTAAGTACTTACCTAAATAATTATCTTGCCCCTGTTCATTTCAACTTCTGGAGTCTCCAGCCTACACAAACTATTGAGACCTCTCTAGATCCTTTGGCATACATCTCAACAATCCTTCCCAAATACTCACCAATGGGTTATTTGTTTTATACCTTTACAGAGTAATTTATAATGAAATTATGATGAATGAGAACTGACAGCCAGTGTACAGTTGGATTAAGTTTGTTCCAGAAACACGGCCTATTTGATGACGAGTCCCCAGAATAATGTCTTGCAATTTTATGTGCTGCCACACAGAGGCATTGCAGTGATACCACAACTGCAGTCAGTCATATTAAACTGATGCCGACACAACCAGTTTAGGGACAGCTTTTGGCAAAAATATTAATACATTTTTGACGGACCGTTGACTTCGAAACAGAAGACTTCACAATTGGCATGGGAGGCAAAACCTCTGCCACTTGCACTCTTTTTTCGCTACTCATCTCTTTCCCAACGTCTCTCTTTTCCTTCTCTTTTTTTTGTTGTTGATATTCCTATCCTTCCTACCTCTCTCTTTTCGCTCTATATCTCCCTCCCTTACTTTCATACTGCATATTTTGTGCAAGGTGTTAAATAAGTCGAAAGCACATGTAACTTCCAAGCATTTTAAAACTGTGTAATTATCAATTCTATAAACCACCTCATTCTTTTAAAAATGGCTTTTTGGCTAGTCTTCACCACTATAAGTAAAAAAAAGACAACTTATTAATTTGCTTTTTATACCTTTCTCTCTTATTTCCCCTTCAACCATCTATTTTCACTCTATCCTCTCTCTCTCTCTCTCTCTCTCTACTTTACCTAACGCATTAACACTCGCTACTATACAAGATTAACTCCCAAATCTTGATCCTAATGTCACGAAGAAAATAGGAAGTTTAAAATCCCCATGAGCACATTTATTGGTCGGGCTGGGAAACACTAAAAACATACCATTTTACTGTGAAATCGATCAGAAAGGAAATAAATGCCTCTTCCCATTCTCTGGCTAGACCTCTGTCCCAATTCTTTCAGCAAGATGTATATCAAGGTTGTTTTCGTTTCTAACACTGCGTTGTTGTTTTTATTTTTTTATTTTTGCTTTGTTTTTTGTTTTTGTTATTTTTGTTGTTTTTTTACGTCTGTTTTTTTTTTTACCTCTGTTTCTTTATATACCCATCTGTTTATCTAATGTATCGTTCTATCCATCTCTGGATATACGTATCTCTAATTATCTATCTTTGTATTTATTTATTTTTCTGGCTGTATATATTTCTGCCAATAAAATTAGTTTCTGTATGTAACTATTTTTTCCTGCCGTATTACTATACTTTATTTATACCTGTATCTATGAAAGCCTATATCTACTCGCCTACATAACAATTTGCACCGTAACATTCTTTACGTAAATAATTCTCATATACATTATAACTATATTTATAACATTTTTTTTTTTTAATTTCGTAACTTTGAATCTACAAATCAATACTTCTGGGTTTTTAATAGGGTGTTCGAATATATCCATCAATTAAATTTTTTGTTAGTTCGCTCTCTAAATGCATATTAAAATTGTTTTTGTCAAAATATCGCATCACCCTCCATTTTGTTATCTTTCATTGTCTGTCCCATTGTCTCTCTTTCTCTCTACGTCTAATTTGAACGTCCTGTTGGCAATTGTTTATAAAAACGTTTCCTTTCACTTTAGAAGTCCATTGTTTTTCGTCTTTCTGTCGTACATTTCCCCTCTTTCTTTGTCTGTCTCATTTCTCTGTCACTCTTCTTACTTTCCCCCTCTTTTTCTCTCTCACACTTTCTCTCTCTCTCTCTCTCTCTCTCTCTCACTCTCTCTCTATCTCTTTCTCTTTAGCACCGTGTACCAACCCACTTTCGACTTCACATCCACATTCCACCTCTTTCTTCATTTTCTTTTTGCGTCGATCAATTTGAAACCGTTGAAATGGAAAACCTGACTTTGAATTTTTTTAACAATATAGAGTTCTCCCCTTCTCCCCTCTCCTATTTTTAAGATTCATGAGTTTTAGTCGAAGTTCGGGTTTATTTTTCATTTCATCCTAGTTCTACCCGTGAAATTAGACAGATCTGCAAGGTTTGTGGCTTGTATCACGGCTATACTTGTTCTCTATGTAGCAAAGAGCTCTCTTTCCCTCTCTCCGGTTTAACGTCTCCTAGGTTCCCTGGAGGGTCCTATACGGCGACTGGCGGCGTTGAATCTACTTAAGTATACTGATTCTTTTATATCAAGGCATAGGGTTAGGGTGGAGGGGGCAAATTCAAGCAAATGGTAGAGCTTTAATCTCCTAATCTAAAGGTCCCCGGTTCGAAACTAGCGATCGGTCAAAAACACTTTTTGTTGTTGCAATTTTGTCCTGTACTGATTTGGTCGGCGACAATATAAATAATTTTACAAATTTTGACATAAGTCCTGGGATCGCTGCACTATATCTTTGTGGTGGCACCTAAAATTGTCTGACGTTAGTCTTTGGACCCGTTCACAGTATCGCCTTGCTGTTAACGTTGGGTGTTACGGAACTAACTGACTCACCCTTGTTCTCTTAAGGCATTACTCTGCACTCTAAGTGGGGTTCGGTGGCCCTAGGCTAGAACATCGGTTTCCCACCCAAAAGGTCCGTGGTTCGAGCCGTGGCGATTTTGCTCCCTACTGGTTGGGACAGTGTCAGTATAATGTGACCATTGAGACAGGAGGCATTGTATCCCCGCCCTGTCTCGTGTGTGGCAGCACATAAAATTGTCAGACGTAAATCTTGGGTTCCGTCCAAAACATGGCATATAGTGCTGATGTTGAAATTTAAACCAACTCAACAACAAAACAACTGTAATCTAAAGGTTGTTGTTCCATTTTTTACTACAAAGCAGTAAGGAGTCATTTCCTAAAGAAGACCACAATGGAGAAACCAGACGTGTCTTATTCGACAAGTTTTGAGATAATTCAATTTTTAGTTTCAAAACGCTCTCTATTTATCAGACAAAGTTGTACTCAGTTTTCAAGAAGGAAGCAATCACCTTAATTATCTTGAGCCATATAAGCAAAGCTTCGCCGTAAAACCTGTTGCTATTAAATACTGTCTGTAAAACTCCAGAACGAGGCCTCCTTGGGTACATACCAGTGAAGCCGACCTCTTTCTCGAAAAAGTCACTTGATTTTTGTAAGTCGGCTAGTGCAAAACGCTATATTTAAATAGGTCTATGCTCTAATCCAATCAACTTTATGTTTACATAAAAATACAACTATCACGTGATTTTGTTTACGTTTTATTTTTAGAGAAAGAGGTCATACCCATTCACCTAATTGACTAGAGTGAACTAATGTTTGCATAGCACGGGAAACAGTGATCTTTTTTGTTTTAAATTGTATCATAGTTAGGACAGAATCGTGCTCAGAGATATTTTTCGTTTAGCTTCTTAGCGTAATGGCCCAGCAATATAGGATTCCCAACTCTCTCTAGCACTTTGATGATAAAGCTCACTTTTACTATAGATAAGAACTGTTTATATTAGTGATTTCGTCTTATTTTTAGAAAGCCTTGCTCCTGACCGATGCTTCCAAGAATAGCAGGCAAAGTCACCAAAGTAGACAAACAGTTGCACTTAAAATCCAAGTAAATTATACCATTAAAATAGTGAACGCAGTTGGATCATTTGTCACCGTTGCAGTGTAGGCTTAGTAGGCTGAGCAAAAAAAATCTTTGACCTTCAATCTGAACTAACTATCGTAATATCTTATTAGAGATAGATCACTGGTGCTTGAATAACGCCAAATAAGTTCACTATGATTATTTCGGTGTCTTGGACTGTTATTACGGAGGACTCGCTATAGATGAAAAATCATCTTTGTTTATATTAGTAATCTCGTCTGTTATTTTTAGACAAACTTGCCCATGACTGAAACTCAGAGAACAATTATTTATTTCTTTGACTTATCTTACACACGTAGAATGTAAACTTTCCTGAGTCTCATATAGTTCATTCACATGGCTTACTTTAAAATTTATCTATCTGGGCTTTATAAAAAAAGATAGTTACATTCGTCGAAGTAAACGCACTTTTTTGCGTTTAGATCAAGGAAAACGCAAAATAACTAGCAAAGTCACTGAATTGAACGCAGTAGACACTTTCTTTGCATAACAAGCATAATATATTGATATATATATATATATTAAAAATTAGTATCATTGTTCAACAGATGATAGCAATGGCGTATGCTAGGATTAGCTTACAAGATGCCTAGAGTTTTTGATGATACAGCTCACTTAATGCCGAAATCGAGAATTACAAAAATAGCAGGCCAAGTCCCCGAAGTAGACAAACATTTGTACTTAGACCCAAATTGAACTATATTGTAAACGTTTTCGGTCCAGTTACAAAAATTTACATTTTTGTTTTGTGAGATGTGTGGGCTGAACGAAAAATACTGTCTGAGTATTGGCATGTCCTAACAATTATAATAATTTTAAAGAAATAGATCAGTAGTATTCTTATTAAATAGAACTGTGCTCACGTGAGTCATTCTGTGACTTGGCCTGAACTTGCAGAGACCTTGGCCTACATTTAAGTTTTTGTTTATTTTGGTGACTCTGCCTGTTTTTGGTTGTTATTTTTATTTTTTTGTTTGATGTATTTTTTTTTTTGGTTTGGTGGTGTGGGGTTTCTTTTGTATGTTTGTTTACTTTTTTCATTGATGTGTTGCTTACTTTTTTTTTTTGGGGGGGGGGGGGGGGGGGGGGTGAAAGCCTTGGTTCAGATTCAAAGTAAGCTAAATAACTGCCCCAGTAGCCACTCTATACCTTTACATTAGGCACATTTAACATCCTTGGTTTAATATGTTACTGCACGGAACACCCCATCCCCCCTCCTTTATGCTGCCACACTTATCCATTACATACCAACGGTACTGCGAAAATAATTTATGGATTTTCCAAAGTCAATGTTCGTATGTCTTGACTTTTTCAAAGGACTGATTAGAAACAAAACTAAAAAAAAAAAAGAAAGAAAAGGAGAAAAAAACCTACAAGAGCCTGCGGGTAGAATACAATCTGAGTACTTATTTCGCGTTAGATCATTATTATTGATGGGTTAGAGGGTGCGAGTATCCGAGATGGTTCCTGTAGCCAGTAAAAAGAAAAAAGTAGTCGCAGTCGCATTGAGTGCGAACCGATCCGGTTGACTGTACTTCATTTATCCAAGATAGTCCCTGTAGCGAGTAAAAAAAAGTAGTCGTAGTCACATTGAGTGCGAACCGATCCGGTTGACTGTACTTGATGTATCCGAGATGGTTCCTGTAGCGAGTAAAAAAAAAAGTAGTCGTAGTCGCATTGAGTGCGAACCGATCCGGTTGACTGTATTTGATGTAACCAGGGTCACGGTGGAGGGACTGAAAAATTGGGATATGAAAGTCATCACTAATGATCAGTGTGTGTGTGTGTGTGTGTGTGTGTGTATGTGTGTGTGTGTGAGGGGGGGGGGGGTATGTATTCAAAGTCATGGAGGAGGGACTGAGAAAAATGAAAAATACAATTGAGAAATGTAGAAATAAGGGGCAAATGAAATGATGGGTGTCACGATGTATGTGGGTGTGTTTGTATGTATTTTTTTTATGGAATAAAGGGTTTGTACTACAGTGACGAAGAATAAAACTGAAAAATAGGGGTGTGAAAACCAGCTATTGTGCTAGTGATGGGGATTAATATGTATTTCGGGGGGGGGGTAAATTTAGGAGGGGAATGTTAAAAATGAGATAACTAAGTTACCTTACATAATCATATGTGTGCATGTGTGTATTTGTGTGGTAGAAGGGTAACGTGGTGTGGAATGTAAGTCCCAAAAGAGAAACTAAGGAATAGAGGAATACAAGTCAATTCAAATTATATGTGTGTGAGTATGTGTGTGTGTGTGTGTTTGTGCGTTTGTGGGCGTTTTGTGAGGGTGAGGGTGGGCAGTATGTAACCAAATCCTGAGGAGTTTAAGTCAACTTAAATGATGGAGATGTCTATGTGTGTTTGAGTCGTTAAGTAATATAAATTACGGAGGTCAATTTTAGAAATAGAGGAATAAAGTTAACTCAATTATGATTTGTATTTATGTGTTTGTGTGTGTTCACAGTAGGGGCGGCAGTGGCGGGGGGGGGGGGGGGGGCGTTTA
>RQTK01000011.1:425233-464648 GCA_003991915.1 Elysia chlorotica
GGAGTGACTGAAGAGGCGGTGAAATGCGACGAGCTATATTCATGTCAATACCATCGCAATCAGCCCTGCGTTCAGTGCCAAAGAGTGAGAGAGAGAGAGGGAGAGAGAGAGAGAGAGAGAGAAATAGAGACATAAACAGTGAGGGAATAAGTAAGAAGAGAGTGACTGAAGAGGCGGTGAAATGCGACGAGCTATATTCATGTCAATACCATCGCAATCAGCCCTGCGTTCAGTGCCAAAGGCAGACAGGGAGACAGAGAGTAAGACAGAGAGAGAGAGAGAGAGAGAGAGAGAGAGACATAAACAGTGAGGGAATAAGTAAGAAGAGAGTGACTGAAGAGGCGGTGAAATGCAACGAGCTATATTCATGTCAATACCATCGCAATCAGCCCTGCGTTCAATGCCAAAGAGCGAGACAAAGATAAGGACAGACAGGGAGACAGAGAGTAAGACAGAGACATAGACTAAGACAGACGGAGAGCGAGAGACATAAACAGTGAGGGAATAAGTAAGAAGAGAGTGACTGAAGAGGCGGTGAAATGCGACGAGCTATATTCATGTCAATACCATCGCAATCAGCCCTGCGTTCAGTGCCAAAGAGAGAGAGAGAGAGAGAGAGAGAGAGAGAGAGAGAGAGAGAGAGAGAGAGAGAGAGAGAGAGAGAGAGAGAAATACAGACATAAACAGTGAAGGAATAAGTAAGAAGAGAGTGACTGAAGAGGCGGTGAAATGCGACGAGCTATATTCATGTCAATACCATCGCAATCAGCCCTGCGTTCAGTGCCAAAGAGAGAGAGAGAGAGAGAGAGAGAGAGAGAGAGAGAGAGAGAGAGAGAGAGAGAGAGAGAGAGAGAAGAAGAGAGAGACAGAGAGAGAGACAGACAGACAGACACACAGACAGACAGACAGACAGACAGACAGACAGACATAAACAGTGAGAGAACAAGTAAGAGGAGGAGAGAAGAGAGTGACTGAAGAGGCGGTGAAATGCGACGAGCTATATTCATGTCAATGCCATCGCAATCAGCCCTGCGCTCAGTGCCAAAGAGCGCGGCCTTCCACCTCAATGGCTTCCCTGATTGCTCACACTGTCCGCGCGCCATTATCGCGAGCGATGAATGGACATGGGCGCTCACGTTTGTGTGGGGGTTCAGCTCTAGGAGCGGAACAGGCTTGTCAAGGGAATGAGTGGGAGCGAATTTGGCCAAGATGTAGAGTGTTGGTCTTCATTTGCTTTGTATCTTTATGGTAAGCAGTTCACGCTTCAGACAGACCACCGACCCCTTGAATTTCTAAAGATTTCTAAATTTGATAACCCTCGTATCATGCGTTGGGTATTGGCTATGCAAAGTTTTGTTTTCAGAGTAGAACACATTAAAGGCAAGGATAATGTGGGAGCTGATTTTCTTAGCAGAGTTCCTGTATAATATTTTGAATACTTATTATTAAATGTAATGTTTAGATTGCATTGTTGGCATTGTTGTGAAGTGGGCAACTTCTGATATGCCTGTACCTATTGTAATGTTTTATTTTCCGAAGTAATACTTTTATTGTTTGAATTGCCAGTATGTAATACTAATCGTAAAGCATGACTGCCGGTACGCCCACTTCAAGTAAAGGTCTCATGATTTATCTACTTTATTGATGATATTTGTATCAAGTGGAAGGCAATATACAATGCTTTGGATGTGAGAATAAATTTTTAGGAAAAATTATTTTAAGTGGGGGGATGTGTAACGCATTGTACTATAAGTTGATCTATTCATTTCCTCACCCTTTTTAGGTGCGTAACTTTTGGGTAGCGGATTGACTAGATGTATGTACATTATCTTGTTTGTTTGCATAACGATTGTATTTCAAGCCTAAGAATTTGATTGTGAGTTTTGCTTACTGAACACAGCCCTTCTCGAAACCTCCGGCTAGTTCTAGAATAGTAATCACCTCGTCACCTCTTGTTTACCTTTGTTCTGATTGGTTGTTAATTGCTAAAGAGATGTACCGAGAATATTCTCTTATGATTTACGTAATTCTTGTTCTGGATGATTCGACGAAATTTTGTATAAATAAGAATCTTAATTAGATTTAGGAGTCAAGAGTCAACATTTATAGAGTCAACATTGTTTCCAGAGTCTAGTAATTGTACTATTGAGCCGTCCTACAAACATTGTAGAGTATAGCCCTTTTGTTGGATTAAACAGTTTGAAATTGTTACTTGCGGACTTCGGATTTATTTTCTACGGACGAGTCGTGTGATTGGCTGTGAATATTTTAATACCCCTAGACAAACAGAGCCTAACAGATTACCACCTCACCAGCAAATCTGTTACAGTGAGTTAATTATAAACTGTTGACAATGATAAGTACTACTGACGAAGAATAAAACTGAAAAATAGGGGTGTGAAAACCAGCTATTGTGCTAGTGATGGGGATTAATATGTATTTCGGGGGGGGGGGTAAATTTAGGAGGGGAATGTTAAAAATGAGATAACTAAGTTACCTTACATAATCATATGTGTGCATGTGTGTATTTGTGTGGTAGAAGGGTAACGTGGTGTGGAATGTAAGTCCCAAAAGAGAAACTAAGGAATAGAGGAATACAAGTCAATTCAAATTATATGTGTGTGAGTATGTGTGTGTGTGTGTGTTTGTGCGTTTGTGGGCGTTTTGTGAGGGTGAGGGTGGGCAGTATGTAACCAAATCCTGAGGAGTTTAAGTCAACTTAAATGATGGAGATGTCTATGTGTGTTTGAGTCGTTAAGTAATATAAATTACGGAGGTCAATTTTAGAAATAGAGGAATAAAGTTAACTCAATTATGATTTGTATTTATGTGTTTGTGTGTGTTCACAGTAGGGGCGGGGTGGGGGGGGGGGGGGGGGGGGGGGGTGTATTTAATCAAAGTCTGGGATCACAACCTAAGAAATGGGGGAATATAACATCAGGTTAAATGATGTTTGTGGTGTATGTGTGGGGGTGGGATAGGTTGGAGTCAGGTCTGATCTTCATGTTAGCAAATTTACGCAGGGAAAAGTAAGAAAAAAAAATAGAATTTATTGTGTACGTGTGTGTTTAAAGGAGGGAGGAGTGTAAAACCAAATTCACAATGATCAGACTTAAAAAATGGAGGATGAGTCATCTCAAATCATGTGTGTGTGTGTGCGTGGAGGGAGGGGAAACTTAGTAAAAGGACAAAAAAAGATAGTACTAGGGAGACAAAAGTAAAATTCGAATGATGCATGGGTAAAAAGGTGTGTTTGTGTGTGTGTGTGGGGGGGGGCGTATGCAAACAATCTTTATGTTAAAGAAATCACGAAAAAAGATGTAATGAAAAGCGTCCCAATGCTTCCACTTTCTTCGTTCTGTATAAGTATTAGTCGCAAATGCCACCTATCGTTCTTTTGCTTAGGAAAATAATGCATCGATCTTAAAATATCGACCGAAATTGTGTGTTTGTATCGACGTGAAATATCTTCTTATTACTCTATCCCTAGCTCCCCCCCCCCCACTCGTTGCAAACTCACCCAAAGTGAAACTTAGTAGAGTTAACTGATGTATTTGTTATTGGGTTTTTTTTTTTCTCAGCTAGAATTTAGTAATGTTATTTTAACACGTACAGTTCCAAATAGTTGTTAAATATACTCATTAACTTTATCGAATTCTCATAGAAATCAATCATGCTTTCCATAGCCGAAAAAAAACCCCAGCCCATTGAAAACTGTGACGTACCAAAAAAGTTGAAAGGAAGGAATTATCATCTCTTTTCCATTGCCTAAAACTCCCACTTCTATCCGGGAATACCAACAGAATAAATTATAGAACCAGAATGCCCGCTAGGGAATTAACGGTGTTGTCTTTACATAACTAAACCTTTACATAAACTCTGCTCCAGATTACTGTACTATTTCGATTAGTTTTGATGTTGTCTCTGTTGTTGTTTATGTTTTTTTCTTTCTGTACTGTTGGTTTGTTGCTGCTGGCGGGTCTTTACTTTTGCATTTGAACTTAGCACATGTATTAAAAATATGAATTTAAAGATGTAAAAATTTGTTGTTACCAACACACCGTAAAATAAGTATCAATATTGATTATTATAATAACTGTTTTGGAATTATAGACATTCTACGCCCCGGAATTTGCAACTTAAATTCCTACATTATAGGGGTATAATTTTAAAATAATCTCCTACCAAATACATTTATTAAGTTCGCTTTAAAATTTAGTCCGTTTTCTATCCGTTCCCAAAATTTGTATCGATATGAAGCAAGCCTCCCATAGTTGAAAAAAACCCACTGGAAACTGTTACAGAACAGTCACCTGAGACAGTTGAAAGGAAGCAATTTTCACCTCTCTGTAATTGCGTATATCTTGCATTTCTAGCCGTGAAAATCTGAATACTCGATAGACATAATAAAAGGCGTTGCACTTGAAATAATCTCGATTCTTGCTAAATTACTATGAAAACCTGGATACTCGATAGACATATAAAGGCGTTGCACTTCAAATAAACTCGATGCTTGCTAAATTACTGAACTGTTTCGATTGGTTTTGCTGTTGCCTTTGTTGTTGATGCTGGGGTTTTTTTCATGTTGTTGTTGCTCATGGTATTTAATTTTGCATTTTTACACGGCACAGGTATCAAAAAATGTTATTTTTTGTTGTTAAAAAAACTAAATTTAGTTATACTCAGCCGCTCCCTCTTTTTCTATTTAGGAAACCACAGGTGCGCCCACGAATTTTAAAACATAACACAAGTGAGTGCAACTAGACTAGCGTTTCCAAAAATAAGTTAAAGTTTCCGAGTGCAAACACATTAAATTTATTTTTATTGTCTTTGTGGCACGAATAAGGTTAGAAAATCACAATCGAACACCCAACACACCGTAAAATACGTATGAATATTGATTGTAATAATAACTCTTTTGGAATTATAGAGATTTAAACGCCCTCGAACAAATCAGGGGTATACTTTTAAAATAATATCCTACCAAATACATTTATTAAGTTCTCTTCTAAATTTAGTCGGTTTTGTTATACGTTCACCAAACTCTCATCGATATGCTATGAAGCAAGCCTCCCATAGCCAAAAAAAAAAAAAAACCCCATTGGAATCTGCAACAAAACAGGTACTCGAGAAGTTGAAATAATGGAAATTTTCACCTCTTTGTAATTGCGTAAACCGTCCACTTCTAGCAGTGGAAATTCGAATACTCGCTAGGAAATAAACACTTGTTGCACTTCAAATAAACTCGATATTTGCTAAATTACTGCACTGTTTCGATTGTTTTTGCTGTTGCCTTTGTTGTTGCTGCTACAGGTGGATGTGTTTTCTTGCATTTGTACTCGGCACAGGAATTTAAAATGGTATTTTTGAAGTTACAAAAACAAAAATTTAGTTAAACTCAGCCGCTCCCTCTTTTTCTATTATCTAAAATTCAGGTGCGCTCACGATTTTTAAAACAATATATGAGTGAGCGCGACTAGATTTGCGTGTCCAAAAAAAGTCGTTTCCTAGTGCAAACACATTAAATTTATTTTTAGCACCGTTGCTGTGCCAGTGATGCTAAATAATCGTCGTAGTTGAACACAAAACACACCGTAAAATATCTGTTTTCGACATCCATTATTTTTAAACCACTGGAATTAAAAAAAACCGTCACGCCCTCAAAAGAGTACAATCTTAATTCCAAAATTGCAGGGCTATATTTTAATATTGTCTTTAGGAGTATTGTATTTTCTTAGTGAATGGCTTAACAAAATTATTAGATAGAAAGTATACAGCCAAGAGTATTATAAAAAATTATTTTTTGGGACACGTTACTAAATCTTTTGTTTGGAAAAGTCACCCCTAATTCTTTTAATAGTACAAGTCAATATTTCATGAATGGGTAAACTAATTCTGCTCGGGTCGCTTTCTTCGATTTGATAGCCTGGGTTTTCCATAGAAAAAATACAGTGCCTAACCCATGAATGTTCTCAGTAATCGTGAAATATTAAGTTATACGAACTATTCTATATTGATATAGAAAATTTGGTAACCTAAAGATAGGTGGCACTACTACGAAATACATGTATGATGTATCTGGTTACATATTTAGATAAAACTTTGTTTATGTCTTTTTTTAGCTTAATCATACAAGTACATGTATTGGGGATACTGATTTGATGTTTATCTTTTTGTTTTATTGCAATTTATTTATTCTAACTTTAAGAACGAATTGCAAAAACATAATTATTCTTTTTCGTTCTCTACATGTATTTTTTATTATTTATAAAGAAGTGAAAAGATAGCTATGAATAATGATTCGTAACAAGGTTAATTTGCTTTGAACTTAATTGTTTAAATGTATCTTTAATTTACGGTATGGAAGATGTAGTCCAATTTATTTATAAGTTCGAAATCGTCAAATTTATGAATCATATTCTCTCTCTTTCTTATAATACCAAAGATTATTAGACTATCTAGATAGGATAACCGACGTGACGAAATGTTGAGTTAACTCCTGTATCATTGATCAAGTCTCTTAGCTATAAGGCAAATGTCTCATAAGTTTTGAACTTCTTAAATATTTGTATGTCCTAAAAGAAGCTTACAAAATCAGTGGTGGATTGATAACTATGGGAAATAGATTGCAATTTAATATTGGCAAAAGCAGGCTTATAATTGTAACATGTAACAGAGATTAGATTTAAAGCAAGATTATATTTATAGATTATACCGAAATGAATGTGATATAGGAGAAAGCGTGAGCATTATAAAAATCTGAGTTGTAATTTTTTATGCGAACTTAGAGAATTTTTACCTTTTTACCTTTTTTTTTTCTTTTCAGGTTTCTGTGAGTAAGAGAGATGGTGTTGCATAGAGGAGAATTCTATCACATCTGTAAAATGAATAACAATAATAGCCTTAATACAATAATGATAATTGTGGCTGGATTATTTTCACAAATTGCATTTTTTTTATCAAGCGCTTCAATAGCATCACGTTTTATATTAAAAATGAATACATGGCTAATCTAACAAATAAAAAATGGCGATAAAATTAATGTCGCCCACCAAAAAGTGCGAGACAGTTCAGGATAATAAAAGAATTTCTCAGGGCTTGGGATAAATATTGATTCTTCACACAAAAATTTACTACCGTTTTTATAGTTCAAAAGATATATGATTTTAGGGAAAATCCCAATAAATGATGATATACCGCTGTTAGCAGAATCATTGCGACCTCGTTGAGTGTAGATATTTTTGGACGTAAGTGCAACGTCCTGGGGTAGAATGCACAAACAAGACGTAGCTTACGTCGTGTCGTAACGATATAAAAATGAGAAGACTTACGACGAAATGTGCGCTGCCTCATGTGTGTGCATTCTACCCCAGGTAGCTTACAACTTGTCGTAAGAATATACAATAAATAAAGCTTACGTTGTTCTTACGTCACTTTGCTAGAAAGATAAAAAGCAAAAACTTTTATAATATGAAAAAAATAATTATCTATCTTTATTCACGATTCAAAAGATATGCATTTTGGAAAACCCCAATAAATAGTGTGATTCCGTCATCATTGCTGGCAAATCAATGTGATTACGTAGAGTCCAGACATTAAGATAGAAAGATAAGAAGCTGAAGCTTTACAACCTGCAAAAATGTTTTTCTAACTGTGTTCATGATTAAAAAATTTGCATTTTGGAAAAACCCAATGAATAGTGCCATTTCATGAGAATTGCTGGCAAAATCAATACGACTTAATTGAGTATGACATGATATCAAGCTTGACTGCAATGGGTATGCAAGCGTTACTGCAATTGTGACTACCTTCTCACCATCTCTGATTCGCCTTGGATTATTGCACAGCTCACTGGTGGTAGGGGAGGCCTTACGTCTGACTAAAGATGCCGTCAAAGAAAGCTTATGACCTGGTTCCTGACGACACGTATGACAGTAGGATACCGCTCCACAACGAGGAGGCGTTTCAGCATGGACTACAGTTCCAGGCGAAGGTAAGAGAAGACCATAGATAAATATAAATAGCACTATTTATAGATCTATGGATAAAACTTATTTCTCTGGTTTGTTAAGTTTGTGCGTCCGATGTTAGGGCCTAACCCAATGTAAGATATTGTTCTGGACTACGCATTGAGTTGGTTTAACGTCCAACAGCAGGACTAATATAGGCTATATTGTGGACGGGCATCAAGACTGACGTCTGGCAATTTTGATGTGCTGCCACACACAAGACTGGGTGGGGATGCCATGAATCCTGTCTCAGCCGATTACATTAAACTGATTACTTATTTCTCTGGTTTGTTTTTTTCGTCCAAAGTTTACGCCTAACACAATTATAAGGTTTTATTAATGACGGTAATCAAAACTATCTAAAACCGCTATCTGACAATTATTCTATAGCCATGTTATACATACAAGTAAGACATCTCCCGTGTAATGCTGTTTAGTCAATTACGCAGTGTTAACGAGTAATTCTCAAATCGCATGCTATGCATAGATCCATCATTGACGTTATTTTGATTTTCACATCAGCTTCTACACATTTTGTGCGGGTTCCTACAATCTTGTGCTAGCACCTTTTTTTATTGATCTGCACACCTCCAATTTCATAATAATAAATATCAAAGCTTTTATCTTTTAATTTTTTTTTTGTAAATTCCCCAAAATAGTGTGCACACAAGTAAAAGGCGTAAAATCGCGCCATGTGGAAAGGTTAACTTCAATGATAATAAAAATTTGTATAACAAGTGCTTGAACATCAATTGAATTGACTAATCCATATTAAATTTTATGCTTATGTTGTTAGGTTCTCCGGCTATCCATAGCTGTATGTATAGTGTACGATTTCAGTGTAATTCTTATCTAGGAAGCGCGGTGCTGTGACCCTGGTGTAGTACATCGGCTTTTGGCGCAAAAGGTCGTAGTTCTATCCCTGGCGATTGAGCCCCCCTGCTGGTTGGGTCGGTGTCAGTTTAACGTGACCGGCTGAGACTGGAGTCATGGCATCCCTGCCCTATCTCGAGTGTGGCAACACATGCAATTGTCAGACGCCAGTCTTGGGACTCGGGGTCTGTCCACAATATAGCCTACACGGTGCTGATGTTGAACGTTAAACCAACTCAGCAACAACAACAACAACAACAATAACAATAACAACAACAATATTTTTTATGTAACAGTTCTTACATGCCCAGCGTAAAATGATAGTGCAACTGATGTGTGAGTTATTTATAGGTTACACATGCGATGGGCTTGCTGCCTATCTGTTGATCTTGGCGTCCACGGGATTTACCTGTGCGATCTGATAAATTATCGCTTGTGGAATGGAATATCTACGGCATTCTACGCTGCACAGAGCCGTGGACAATGGTAAAGGACGGAAAATGAATACACAAATAGCGACGGTTAAGCCCAAATTCATAATTTTAATTCTAGCCGGAAGGTTGGATTGAATGAATTGAGTTGGTTGCTTAGCGTCCAACGTGAGCACTATAAAGGCTATGTTAAACCGGGTCCCAAATCAAACATCTAACACAGATCACAACACACACTCTCTCGTTCGTATTCTGTCTGTCTGTCTGTCCATTTGTCTGTATGCCAACCTGTCTGCCTGCCTGCATGTCTATCTGTCTGTCTCCCCCCCCCTTTCGTTAATTCTCTCTTTCTCTCCACCATTAAAATTTTTTTCCAAATCATGCCATCGCTTTCTGTTTCCAACACACCCATTAAAACAAAATAACTACTCATTCCACCAACCCTTTAAGGCCAGGGCTGTGGCTTCCGTATAAAACCCTCTTGTGTATATTATTAGCCTCACTCTTGACTGCTCGAAAAATACAAGAGGGTTTCATAAAGAACTGCTAGTCCAGCCACAGCCCCACACCAACCACCAGCCAGCAGTCAGGTTCTGGCCTAAGCCTTGCTAAGACTCTCGTTCCCAAGTAGCAAGACAAGGTAACAAGTTCCCATCTGTTTTGGTTCTTCTACAACCCCAAAAACCGTGAATCCTAAACACAGTGTTATCCGAGAGATCGAGTTACACACAACTTTGGCTACACTACTACTACTCACAAGCACACCTGTGTTGTAAATAATAACATTGGCTAGTGATAGTAGAGGTATGTTTCTGGCAAAGCTTATACCAGAGACTATAGATTCAGTGAGAGATTTCACAAAAACAGCTCACAGTGCTATAATTGCTATAGAGAGTTGTAGTAGTTGTAGTTGAGTTGGTTTAACGTCCAATAATAGCGCTACATATGCTATATTGTGGACGGGTCCCAAGACAAACATCTGAGAATTTTATGTGCTGCCACACACAAGACAGGACGGGGATGCTCTGACTCTTGTCTCAGCCAGTCACATTAGACTGACAACCAGTAGGAGGCGAACTCTCCAGGGCTCGAACCACAGACCTCCTGCGTCGGAAGCCAGTGTTCTACCCCAAGTTTTTACTATGGTTTAAAAGAGGAAAGAACCGCCGTAACTATGTCAAGCCATGCACGTACGCTAGACCCTTCCTGTTAAAGGAGTAACGGCAGCCCTGGGATAAAACTCCGGCTTCCGACGATCCGTGGTTCGAGCCCTGGCGATTGCGCCTCTACCGGTTGGGGCAGTGTCTGTTTAATGCGACTTGGTATCTAAAGATATTTTTTCCTATCTAGGCATACTGAATCTTGTAAGAATGATTAGCTAAATAGATCTCAGTAAACGATGAAATTATGGTTACCTGTTTTAAGAATGAAAATAAAATTCTCCCAGACATGTGTGGTATTCAGAAAGGTGGCGGCTCCAAAAGAATTATACACATATCCTTGCTCATCATTATAGGGTCCATCATCACTTCATAAAAAACAGAGAATCAAGAATGATAATTGACTTTCATAGCATTATTAACCAACTTTGTACAATTTTGTAAAAGAAAAATAATATTAAAAAACTACATAAAAAACTCTCAACGTAATCCTTTACTAGATCTTGAAAATATGTAATAATGTTGTATTCCTTTGGCTTATGTTTGTTGAAAATGCAAAGTGATACACAGTTTGAAAGATTAAAGAAAAGGAGACAATTTCGACTCCATCTATACCAAAAATAGAGTGAATAGATAAAAAACAGATATAGAGAAAAACAAAGAGGGAGAGAGAAAGAACGAGAGATAATTATAGATAGAAAGAGAGATAGAGAAACATATTATAGACATTCAGACAGAGGAGAGGGACTATAGACATCGAGAGAGATAGAGACATTGAGAAAGTGACAGACAGACAGATAGATATACAGGCAGACAAAAGGACAGAAAGAGACATAATTTATACGGATGGAAAAAAACACAAAGAGAAAAAATAGACTGACAGATAGATAGACAGATAGAAAGAGTTGGTACTTTTGTCTTTTGTTTTTCGTATCTGTAATAGTCCTCATGCCATTCCGCCAATGCAGTTCTGAGTTGCTATAGTTCTAGTAAAATGCCATTGAAGTCTCGAATGCTCGGTAAAATAGTTCTTTTTTAAATAAATATAGCCACATCATAGCTTAGGCTTGGCTAATGGCAACTGTATTCTAGTTTCTATGCAAGACAAAAGTTCCCACTACACATGAAAACTTGAAGCGCGTAGCATGTTTCTCTCCAATAGAACTAAATAATACTTTTGTTATTTGTATTACTTCAATTTTGGGTTTTCCTATGACCAAAATATTAATCGAACTCTTTAAAAGCAACACAAAAGAAACAAACAGAGATTTAGATATAGGGATAAAATAATACTTCGATTTCCTCCACAATTATCCAATAATTTTCCAATCCGTCAATGGGCTATGCTAGGGGTGCACGCTCTTTTCTCCACTCTAAAAAATCATTAACCATTTGATCGCTTCAGTGGGCAAGCCTAAAACAAATCAAAGGGCCATAGCATTGAGCTTGCAATACTGTTGCTTTATCGATGGATGCTTTGCGCATTTTCCTATGTTTGGTTCGGGATGGTTTGTTTCGGTCTTTTTATACCACCTCTCTGTAAAGTGAGTTAGATGTAGTTAGATCGTTAATGCTTTGTGCCCACGTTGCGTAACTATGTGTGTGTGTGTGGGGGGGGGGGGTTAACCTAAATAGAAGAAATACCGATAGGATAATAAATAAAGATGAGGGGGGTTGAGAAGAGAGGGGTTGGAGAACATTAATGAGATTTAAAAGGTAGACAGAGAGAGGGATAAGAGAGTGAGAGAGGGGTGAGGTGTTGTTACTCAATGCAAAAAGATTACAAATTGGAAACGACAGCAAGAGGCTGAAAGTGGACAAATTGGGAAAGAGATAGAGAGAGAGAGAGAGAGAGAGAGAGAGAGAGAGAGAAAAGAGAGAGAGAGAGAGAGACAGCATTGAGCTTGCAATACTGTTGCTTTATCGATGGAAACTTGCGCATTTTCCTATGTTTGGTTTGGGATGGTTTGTTTCGGTCTTTTTATACCACCTCTCTGTAAAGTGAGTTAGATGTAGTTAGATCGTTAATGCTTTGTGCCCACGTTGCGTAACTATGTGTGTGTGTGTGGGGGGGGGGTTAACCTAAATAGAAGAGAGACAGATAGAAAGCCTCAGCAGTTTATTTAGAAAGTATAGTTCACGCTCTCTCCCTGTCTATCCCTCTTTTTATATATTATATACAATTTTTTAAGAAAATCAGACGGCTACTCAAAAACAAAAAATAGAAGGAAAAGAAGTAGTTGAATAGGAGAAAGGATAATAGTGCCAAAAAAAACACAATAATAATAACAACAACAACAACAACAACAACAACAAAATCAACAACAACAACCAGAAAGAAGAAGAAGAAACTACTACAACTAAACAAAAAAAATTCTATAGAGCTTTCACAACACTGATTTTCGATCCTCTATAGTTTAAAACACTTTATGCAATACTGTAAGTTTCGCCATACGCTAGCTAGATAAAAAAAAAAGATTTCGCCCAAATAATTTAACCCGAGATGGTCGATATTCAATTACCTTTGAAGTTTGAACTTTGCAGTGTATTAAGAGAAACACTTTATCAATAATGCAATCATGGGCAAATAATTATAAACAAGCAATTTTTGGTGAAGAGATTTCTGCGTGCAAGACTGGGAAAGGAATTTCAATAACCAGTTTTTAGGATAGCGCGAATAATGACGCTAGATTTTGTTGGGTTTTTTTTTGTCGTTTTTTTTTGTTTGTTTGTTTTTTGTTTTTTTGTTGTTTTTTTTTTGGTGGGGGTTGTTTTTTTTTTACTTTTATGTATTATTTGGTTTTACATTGGCAACAGATTTAATCGATAAGATATCTAGGTCTGCCTCCTTCTTACTGCCTCTCTCTCTTTCTCTCTCTCTCTCTCTCTCTCTCTCTCTCTCTCTCTCTCTCTCTCTCTCTCTCTCTTTCTCTCTCTCTCTATCGATCTATTTATCTATCTCTTTATCTAACTACATTTCTATATTATATCTATCTATCAATCTAACTATATATCCATCTAATAATGTACCTACCTATCTATCTATTTATCAATCCCATTTATCTATCTACCCTTCTACCAATCTGCCAATCTACCTACCTATCTATTTATATGTATTACATATATGGATCTAGTTATCCATACTTGTATCGATTCATCTACCAGTTACCTCTCTATCTTTCTAACTATCTGTCAATCTATTTGCCTGCATTGTCTATCCATTCTCTAATGCAACCTCACATGAAACTCCACTCACTTACCACATAAAAATAGCAGTTTTACGTCTTTTCTTCATATTATTTGAGCATGACCCAGGTCTCCTGTTCTGACTTTCATCACATCATTATGTTGCACCGTGTGTGTAGGGCTATCACTTTAGACCATCTGTCTGTCAGTCTATGTGTGTAACTCGCTGTTCTTGCCCCGCTTCCCTTTCCCCCACTTCCCGCTCCCCTTCATGCGAAATCCCCATTACTTATTTCGAACACTTCTTGTTTTGATATTTTCACATTTCTCAGGGTGCCTTGCACCGTGTCTTTTTATAAATCCATCGATCTGTAATTTCATCTTATCATCTCCTTGTCTATCTTTCTAACTTTATAATTATCTATCAATCAATGTGTCTGTCTCTCTATTTTGTACCAGCCTTCCTTTCCCATTGGAAACATTTCGTCACGTATATTTCTTGTCTTCACATTCTAGCATGATACCAGCCTGACTTGCATCATCACATCATTATATTGCACAGTGTCTGTAATGCCATCACTTCATGCCATCTGTCTGTCAATCTATCGGCGAACTGGTGAAAGTGGTAGAGCGTTGGTCTCATAATTGAGCGATCCCTGGATTGAAACCCATGCTTTTTTAGTAAAAAATCAATTTGTCCTATTTCGTCACAAGCAGTAGGGGCGAAATACATTTTTATTGATTGTTGGTTTCGAAACACGGGCCCCATGATTGATGCACGAACGCCCTACCACCTGCGCCAGTTGGCCCACGAGAGAAAGTTACATTTACAATAACACCAGTGTTGCTCATGACACAATCAGCCCTAGGGTACGCTAGTAATTGCCATCACACAAACACCTTGCTGTCTATCAAAGGGATTCTTCAATAGCCACTCAAGTACTCATTCAGGGCGGTAGTGTTGATGTGAGTTGTATGGTTTGCTTAGCTTAGCGCCCACTGTCATCACTATATAGAATGTATTTTGCACGGGTACGAAAACCGACGTCTGACAGTTATATGTGCTTTGACATAGGCATATATAGAACTGGGATGCCATTGTTCTCGAACGAGGTACCTTCCTCCCTAGCCACTCAAGTACTCACTCAGGGCCGGCAGTGTTGAGATGAGTTGTATGGTTTGCTTAGCGACCCACATCCACATCTACCCCCTCTCAAGGGCCCATCACTTACTACTGAAGGTTGCAATGACACCAGTTGTTCATTAAACAGCCCCCCCCCCCCAAACCCCTCTCTTAGGGTGCACGGGTATTTCCGTCACACAAACACCTTTATGTCTACCAAAGGGAGTCTTCAATACCCACCTAAGCACTCAGTCAGGCCGACAGGGTTGAGATAAAATAATGTTGTTGTTTGCTTAGTGTTTAATGGGATATATAATGGACAGGTTCCAAGGCCGACGTCTAACAATTTTACGTGCTGTGACAAAGGCATAATTATACCTCCCTATTTGACCCAGTTCACCCCCCTCCCCCAAACAAACACACACCTCTACACACTCTCCATGATTTTCAAACAAGAGACCTACCTCCTGATTGGTAGACATTTTGAGCCAGTATGCCCTCACCCCCCAACCACCCGCGGTGGTCTAGGGGTATAACACCGGCTTCCGACGCAAAAGGTCCGAAGATCGAATCCTGGCTGGTGCGTTCCCCACTGGTTGGGTCGGTGTCAGTATAATGTGACCGGCTGAGACAGGAGTCATGGTATCCCCGCCCTGTCTCGTGTTTTTCTGACACATAAAATTGTCAGACGTCTGTCTTGGGGCCCGTCCACAATATAGCCTATATAGTGCTGCTGTTGGACGTTAAACCAACCCAACCAATCAAACCCCCAACCAACCAAACCCCCAACCCACCACTCTCAACGGCCCACTACTCACCAGAGAAGGTTACAATGACACCAGTTGCTCATTAAACAGCCAGCCCCCCAGGGTGCGCCGGTATTTCCCATCACACAAAAACCTGTTGTCCATCAACTGGGCTTTGTCAATAGCCACTCAAGTACGTATTCACAGTGGCAGGGGCTCCAGAACTGAACGTGGCATGTCGCCAGTGTGATACAATGTAAGTGTAAGTGTTTCATTACAGGCTTTGTCGTCCACTCAACATTGACGGATTACTTAATGAGGACCTTTGGGAACTATTGGTGTTTTCTGATTACAATATTGGATAAAATAAACACGTTGGTTGCTTAACATTCTTTAACGTCTAATGGCAGCACTTTTTGGCTATGTTGGGGATGGTTCCCAAAACTTAAGTCTGACAAGTTTTCTACATGCTGCCACACAGAGACAGGGCGGGAGACCTGTACCATTGTCACGGTGAGTCACATTGTACTGACACCGAGTCAACCAGTAAGAGGTCGAAATCGGAAAAATAATTTTTGACTGATCGTGGGTTTCGAACAGAGACCTCTAGTTTGGGAGAGTTGCTACAAGAGCCAGTTTGGATGGAGCTTTGATTGGTAGTTGTAGTTGACTTGGTTTTTAACGTCCAATATCAGTGCTATTTAGGCATATTGTGGATGGGCCCCAAGACTGACATCTGAAAACTTTATGTACTGCCGCACACGAAACGGGGCGGGGATACCATGACTCCTGTCTCAGCAGTTCACATTAAACTGACACCGACTCAACCAGTAGGGGGCGAAATTGCCAGTGCTCGAACCACGGGTCTCCAGCGTCGGAAGCCGATGTTCTACCTCAGGGCTACCACGCCCCCGAGACCTTTATTTGGACGCAGTTGTAGATCCCCTTACCTATCGTCTTCATTTTGTTGTGCGCCACGTAAACGCAAGATCTCCCATGCTTATTGTGCGTCAAAGATTGTAAGCACGCATGAAAGAACAAACACAATAGGACAGGAAATGTAGAGAATTTCGCGTGAGTAAACACCGATTGAGTTTTGTAATGGTTTTGCTTGGGGTCGGTCTGACCTTAGGTGTTACAACATTTGCGATCAGCACAACCTTTACAGATGACGTAATTACACCCTTAGGCACGGAATTTCCGATAGCTCATTGGCTCCGCAAGTCTAGGATAGAGTTATGATTGGTTGGACACCGGTGCAGATTTCCTTGCCTATCGTCGTCGTTTTCGATGAGGCCACTTTATCGTAAGGTCTGTTTTGTTGGTGCGATGACGCGCTCAATCAAGTGCGCAACCTGCAAAAGCAGACAATAGTTGTCAAAGTAAAGAAATGAACAATGATTTTTATGTGTTACTTGTTATTTTCTTTCAGATAAAGCGTTACCTAAACACGATATCTTCAACAAAGAAGTTGTATAAGAAACTACAATCAATATCTGGAGGGAAAGTGCGATGACATCAGAAATTCTAAAAAACGGTTTATATAAAAAACGAGTGCACATCATTTCCTCATTACATCGATATAAAAGGTAAAAAAAAATCAATTTTAACTGATATTCTTTATGAGCATTAGGCTAATCGATCAACAGGGCGTGACGGAATATTTTTGTTTTGTTTTGTTTTTACGGCACATTATCACGCGCACGGCTATATTGTAACAAAAGAGATGAGTGTATTTGTAGCTGTGTCTTGTCGTGAACGGCATACTTTATGTAACTTTAAAAGTAATCTTTTGTTTCGAGAAATTTAGTTTTTAATCTTACTCATGCGGCTTTTACACCAGCAAGATTGTCAGCCCAATTTGTTAGGTAGGTGCTGTTGCTCAGCGTTCAAGGTCAGACATATAGAGACTATTTTGTGGACGGGCACCATGAATAATGTCTGACATATTTACGTACTGCCACAAAGAGACAGTGCGGGGACGCCATGACGTTTTTTTTAGCTGGTCACGTTGTACTGACACCGAACCTACCAGATGACGAAGTCGCCCGAAAATGGCTCGAACCAGAACCATAGAACTCTTGCGTCGGAAGCCAATGTTCTCATTCCCCCTCCCCCCTCCCCTCATACCAAAGTTGATCGAGCATATTCGACTCTCATACTGTCTGTCTAGCTTCCAGCGTTAATTGAAGGGGGGCGGGGGGTGGAGTTATTGGCCCATATCGTAGAGCGTTGGTCTCCAGATAGAGAGGTCCGAAGTTCGAATCCCACGGTCGGCACAAATTTATTTTTCCAATTTCGTCCTCTGTAACTGGTTGGGTCGGTGTCAGTATAATGGGACCGCCTAAGACAGCGCTGACGTTGGACGTTAAACCTACTTTAATGAAACCGGCCTTAAGTAAAAGGGTTCAAGGAATTGTAGTTGATTTGAGCTACCGGTCAGTTTGTTATGAAGTCAATGTTCTTAATCCAAATTGAATTAGATATTGATAAAAGCACAAACTTATACATTTACTAAATTGAATTCCTCAAATCCTGATACATAAAATATTCCTGTTGGATTTAGAAGAAGTGACTTCGTGAATAAATTTTTTGGATAACCATTATATTTAAAATTACTTATTTCATTAGGATTGTGATTCTCTATCGAAATAAATTCCCTTAAATATTAAGTGGTGTGCCGGAAAACTGTCCTTGAGTTTAAAATAGTGTGCATTCAGTGAATATGTGCCCGATTCAACATTATTGAAATGTTTAATTCATAATTACAACAACGATAAATTTAAGAAAATTTATTTTGGTAAACAAGACAATGAAAAGTTTAATATATCCTCTCATCTTAAATCCGATTTAGGCAAATATAGCAAATAAATGTTCACACATAATTTCTTAAATTTTACCTGTTTGGATAATCATTAATCTATAATTACTTGATTTTTTTTATCAGGATTTTGATCTTCTATCAAAATAAATCCCCTCAAATATTAAGTTTTGTGCCTGATGATCTTCAAAAAAACAAGCAGTAATCTGTAAAAAAAAGCATCTCATAAGTAACCAAATCATTTTCCAAAAAAGAATCTTTAAAATACAACGCCCCAAAATAATATTAGTCAATTAAATAAGATTGATTCATAATATATTTTTTACATTAATTTGTGTCTATGTCCTGAAAATATGTGTGTCAATAACCTGAAATACCATCTCATACTTATTTTTAGCGACAGGTTTTTAATTTGTTTTTCCTTTTTAGTCAATTAAATAAGATTGATGAGGGATTTAAGAAAGGGCTGATAATTTGTTTTCTTTCCTCTGTGTGTATGTGGTGGAGGCACTGAAAAGTACATGGCTATTTTCGAAACCTACAAAATAATGCATGGACTTTGGATTCTCTGTATACTTAAGAGCTTTAGCCCAAATATTGATAGTTAACACGGCGCTGCCACAAGTTGGGAAAACCCAAGGTAGTTACTGCGCAAATAATTGACGCCTCGTGTGAATATTGATTGGGTTGCAGTCACTAATTAAGTTAGACTGAACTAACCACGCGAAATAATAGGGGACTTAGACAAAAAGGCTTTGTCCGATTTGTTAATTTTGTCCCAAACGATCTTACTCCCACACGTCTAGTTTTATACCTTAAGCTGGTTTTCGATCCATAGAGAATGCCAGTGTTATAAGGGTATTGTTCCACAGGTGGGGACACTTATAAAAAATATGATATAACGATGGGTAAAATTGAGATTAGTAGGCATAATTATTTTAAAAACTTTGTTTTTACTTTTACTCAAACACCTGATGTGTTAACATAATGCAATTCAAATAAAAGAATTCCAATAGTAAATAGTATAAAATAACAATAGGGGATTATTAAAATAGTAAAAGAATAATATCACATCAATAAGAGACGAAAAAAGTCACCTTTGGGGCAAAGTGTTATAAGAACACATTCAACAAAACTGGGCCAGTAAATTGGTGAAGTTTTTTGTTTCTTCACAGGACAAAAATCTACTTATATTACGAAAAGAACACACTTCCTTTTAGGTTAGTTGATGTGATGTCTTTGAAACCAGCAAAAAAAGGAAATTTTGTGAATGGCTTTGCCCGTGGAGAACATCGGATTCCGACGCAGGAGATCCGTGGTTCGAGCTCTGGCGATTTCGTTCCCTACATATTAGGTCGGTGTCAGATTAAGTTGACTGACTGAGACAGGAGTCATGGTATCTCTGATGTGTCTCCTGTGTGGCAGCACATTTAATTTTCAGACGTCAGTCTCGGGGCTCGTCCACAATAAACCTATTTTAATAGTGCTGATATTAGACATTAAACCAACTCAACTCAACTCTCCACACTTTGCTGGAATATAAAAAGTTAAATGTTTAGGAATTTTGGGTACAGAAAATACATGCTTAGTGGTGGTGAGAGTAAAGACGACAAAACAGAGGATAGATAATTCTACAGAACTAGGTCAGTGATCGCTATTGGACCCAATAAAATTAATAGTGCGAGAGTAGCCGAGAAAGCGTCATTTTCAAAATCATGTCATTTTTAAGTTAATCTATTTTAGGATAGATGAGGCAAGACAGCGCAGCGAGAGTGAAAGTAAGATAAAGACATTTATAGAGAGAAAGAGAGACATAGACAGACAGAGACAGACAGAGACAGACAAAGACAGGCAGACAGACAACATTAACGGCGAAGAGTACACTAAGACTTAGTAATAAATCACTGTATGTATAGAAAAGAGAAATCTGTGAACAGTGCAAAGAAAAAAAATTAACAGAATTACTTGCCGACGTATTAGTGAATACAAGAAAACACACTGGGCTGAAATAAATAAGAGACAGAAAAGTTGACAGAGAAAGAGAGTTTTGTGCTAAGCAGAAAGAAAATTTGTTGAAACTACTTGTCGAAAACGAAGAAGTGAAGTTGTAGTGATTAACAAAGAGTGATGTTCGAGAGAGAAAGTTAGAGAGAGATGGAGAGTAGGGAGAGGGGCAAGGAGAAAGATATACATAGATGAATAGACTAAGAAGAGAAGGGGGAAAAGAGAGCGGCACAAAATGAAAACCATAGATAAATAGACACAGAAAGGGAGAGGGAGAGAAAGAGAGAGATAATATATTATTACTCGAGTTAGAGAGGCGGATGTAGACAATAAATAAGAAAAGAAATAGACATATCTTTTAAAAAAGAAAAGGAAATAAATAAATATAGCGAGGAAGAAAGAGAGGGAAATGAAAACAGAGAGAGAGGAAGAGAGAGAGAGAGAGATAGATAGAGAGAGAGAGAAAGAAAAAACAAAGAGGACTGTGTTAGACCAGCAATCACTACACCGCTGCTGCCGACTATATATGAGGTTTATGCTAATCTGATTCTGTGCTGTTCACAGCGGAGCAAATTTCATTATCTTCGCGGCTATCTAGATGGAGGCAGACCTTTGGGCCTCTCTATACTGACATTAGCCTTATATCCTCTTGTCATTTGTTATCCGCCTGACTAAGCCCTCTGTAAAGTAAGCATTGAGTACCTACAGTAGAGGACGAGATAGAGGGAGAGTGAGGGAGTGAGAGAGAGAGGGGGAGATAGAGGGATAGTGAGGGAGGGAGAGATATCATTGTATCCCCGTCCTGTCTTGTGTGGCAGCACATAAAATTGTCAGACTTCAGTCTTGGGGCCTGTCCACAATATTATATGTAATATTAGGTGAGCGTTAAACAAATTAAACTACAAATGTCTCTCTCTCTCTCTCTCTCTCTCTCTCTCTCTCTCTCTCTCTTTCTTTTTAAGTCACGCTCATTAAAATTTTTTTGTCGCCCAGATTCTGTTCTTACGGTTTGAGTAATAAAGTGAAAATCACACCCATGCCCCACTGGTAAGACATAACTTGTATTTGTAATGCAATTTTAAACATCCATTTCTTATCCCGTTGTAAATCAGGATATCTTCCCTATTATTATTGTGAGTTGTGATTGTGAAGGAAAGAAATGGTACTATCATGGTCTACCAGTCACATGGCTCGCCGTCTCTTAGTATTACTGTATCTGTCAAGAACCGACTGTCTGGAATATATACATTATCAGGAAATTAGCACCAAATTCTCTCACTGACTCTGTTCCTATCTCTCTCTTTTTTTCCTCTTTCTCCTCTCTATCTTTCTCTCTCTTTCTTTTCTCTCTCCTTGATAGTACTATCAAGGTCTACCAACCCCAGGGTTCGCCGTCTCTTAGCATACTGTTTTACTGTATCTGTCAAAAACTGCCTGTCTGGGGTATATACATTATCAGAAAATTAGCACCAATCTCTGAATCTGTCTCTCTCTCATACTCTCTCTCTCTATATATATATTTGTTGAACTCTCTCATATCTCTCCATGCCTCTGTGTCTGTGTATATCTCTCCGTCTCTCTAATGTCTCTCTTGATGCATTATAATAGCTTATTCCTCTACAACCATTGTTATTATTGATGGTGTAGATGATGCCAAGGTCTACCAACCCCAGGGCTCGCCGTCTCTTAGTATGCGGTATTACTGTATCTGTCAAGAACGGACTTTCTGGAATATATACATTATCAGGGAATTAGCGCAACCTCTGTTTCTGTCTGTCTTGGTCTCTCTGAATCTCTCTCTATCTTTCTCTTTATCTCTCTCTTTCTCTTTCTCTTTCTCACTCTCTATTCCTTTCTGTTTGTCTATCTCTCTCTGTCTTTCTACGCCTCTGCCTCTGTCTATCTCTGTCTCTCTCTCTCGATGCCTCTGCCTCTGTCTATCTCTGTCTGTCTCTCGATGCCTCTGTGCCTGTCTATCTCTCTCTCTCTCTCTCTCTCTCTCTGTCTCTCTATTTCCTCTGTTTATGCATTGTAATAGCTTATTTCACTAAGATCATTGTTATTGTTGGTGGTGGAGGTAACGAAAATAGGATCTACTAACCACAGAACTAGACGTCTCTTACTTTACTTGTCAAGACAAGACTGTCCGCGTTATAATTATACATTACCAGGATATCAGCAACAACCTCTCTCTCTAATTCTCTCTCTCTGTGTTTATCTCTTTCTCTCTTTATCTCTCCCTATATCTCTATCTCTCTCCGTCTTTGTCTCTCTATGTCTCTCTGCCTCTCTCTACATTTCTCTTTTATCTTCGTCTGTCTTTTTTATTACTCTCTGTCGCTCTCTCTCCCTCTTCTATTTGCCTCTCTCTATGTCTATCACTTTTTCTCACCTCTCTATCTACCTCTGTATTTCTCTCTTTGTCTCTTTGTTTCTTTTCTCTTAATCTATCTCTCTCGTTATCTATATTTTTTCTACAGCGGGTGTTTTTTTTGGGGGGTCTTTGTTTTGCCTTTCTATTAATTCTATCTGGCGGTATAGGATCGTATTTAAACAAGAATGATGAGTTGATCGGTGAATACTATTTTGGTAAATTTCTTTACAAATGGAAAGACTCCAGAATTGAAACAATAATGTCCGTTTAAATTACATAAAACATTTAATAACCAATGAAAACATGTGTTGGATCGGTATCTTTAAAAGTACAACACGTTTTGTGTTCCGAATGAGGAATCGAATAATACTTTAAAACAGAAATGATTATCTGCTTTTAAAAGTTTTAGAATTTTAAGGTTGCACCCGCAGTTTCAATGACAAATTGATATTCAAATTCTAAAATAAAGACTGTGGGAAATAAAGACTACACATCAGCATTCATTATTTTCATAAACCTCAAATTCTGTTTATTATAAGGTAATCTAGAAAAAGACCAAGGAAAAAATATGTACGTTTTGCTCCTCTTTGAATTATCGCGCCTTCCTTTATTTGCCGATAATTATTAAACCCCATCCCAGTTCGATGGAAGAAAATTGTTTCTACGACAACAAAAAAACGTTATTCGTCTTTTTGGTATGTTTGTTGTTGTTGTTTGTTTTTCGCATGGGTGGGGTGTTATGTTTCGTTGGTTGTTTTTTCTTCGCTTGTTTTGTTTTTCTATAATCTCAAGAGAATGTTTGCAAAGCAAGACCCATTTCAATTCAATGTCAGTGCACTTTAACAAATACGGGCGATTTTACAACCTTAGTCTATCTAGTTTGCTATCAAAGGCACTTGAATTGGTTTGATATTTTGTTGTTTGTTTGTTTTGTGGTTGTTGTTTTTTTTAGGTTTTTTTGTAGCTTTTCTGCCCTCAGACATTTGTCCTTTCAATTTGTTTGAATTAAAGCCAGTCCTCAAAGTGCTGCAAAAAACGGGGTGCAATTTAAATTGGTTATTATTATTATTAAAAGTTAAAACGTTAGTTAAGTTTTATTTGTTATTTGATTTTTGTTAAATTACATTGAAATAATCTTATATTTTCACCAAAAATGAATAACCAAGATCACTCACTCTGGGCACAATCAATTTCACATTAAACATCAAATATCATACTGTTAATTAAATTTTTTTTCCAAGAAACGGATCTATTTGTATTCAGAGTTCCAAGAAAACAGCGATCAGCGCAAAGCAAATAAATTTGATTAAATGGGCGGCCAATTTAAATTGCACCCCGTTTTTTGCAGCACTTTGAGGACTGGCTTTAATTCAAACAAATTGAAAGGACAAATGTCTAAGGGCAGAAAAGCTACAATGATGATGATGATGATGATGATGTGATGATGATGATGATGATGATGATGATGATGATGATGATGATGATGATGATGATGATGATGATGATGATGATGATGATGATGATGATGATGATGATGATGATGATGATGATGATGATGATGATAAGGAGAGGAGGAGGAGAGAGAGAGGAGGAGGAGAGGAGGAGGAGGAGGAGGAGGAGGAGGAGGAGGAGGGAGGAGCAGCAGCAGGAGGATGAACAGGAGAAGGATAATTTTAACGTAAAAATCAAAAGAAAAGGTACCACATAAATCTAACGATGGACACAGCATTCTGATCTACAACCACCAAAACCTCAGGGAATAGTTTACTAATTTAGACACAATGTCTGTGTTAAAGGCGGACGAAATAGTCACTTAGAAAGTTTAGGTAAAGAAGATCAGAAAGCCAATTTGCAACTATAGAAAAAAACAAATTGCTTTGTGAGTATAAAGGTTTACCTGTTAGTTCAATGTTTATAACAATCTTTTGAATTTGTAATGGAAAAATCAAAGATGTTCTCCTATTTTGATAACTATTATCTATGCAGATCAAAGATTTTGAACTGCTCTACAACTACAAGTTTTTTCGAAATCCTTTAAAAACCATTTTTATATAATGGGGGCCGAAAAGTAGGAAATTATATGTTGTACTATTCATTTCACTTCAGCATTGTTCTTTAGATAGCTATCTTTTTAACGGGAAACAAATTTATTTAGTTGAAAGAATAAAAAAGACGTAAAATAAATGTTGTCTCTACCCAAAGGTTATTATATAGGGTAGAGAAAGCGTTCAGAAAAAGTAACCATAATAGCATTACCAGTTTAAACTGTGAGTGGGTTTTGAAGTCTGTAACAGAAAAAAAATAATTTTTTAAACCATAATTATTGATAAAAAATATTTTCCAGATAAATAAAGGAATTGTGAAAATTGTCTGACCAATTCATTCGAAAGAGAACGGATTTTTTTTAATACAGTAAATTTGATATTACAGGTTTTGGTATATACTTTTATAATTAATAGGAAATTTGTTTAAAAACAACATGGATTGCATGCTAATAAGCTAAGTAAAAACGTTGAAAAGTCCATGAGGAAAAGAAGAATGAGAGGATTGTGAGAGGCTAAAAGAAGGAGAGAAAGAGAGAGAAAGAGAAAGACAGACAGACAAACAGACAGACAGACAGACAGACAGACAGACAGACAGACAGACAGACAGACAGACAGACAGACAGACAGACAGACAGACAGACAGACAGACAGACAGACAGACAGACAGACAGACAGAGAATTTTGCGCAACAATTAATATTTGTTTTCTAATAGTCTTATCTATTTTAATCCAAACGATGCCAAACTGTTAATTATTAAACTAAATAACTAACCCAACGCACTCTTCTTTCTATGTTTTCAGCCCTAATTATCTTTTTAGAGCTTGCTGCTTTTTTCTCGATAATAGCTAAAATCTTCATTTTAAGTTACTTTTGATCTGAGTGGTTTTTTCAATTGCAAAACAAAACAAAAAGTTTGTTGCTATTGTTGTTATTGATGGTGTTGTTGTGTAGCTGCTGTTGTTGTTGTTGTCCTTGTTGTAGTCATTATTGTTGTTGTTTGTGTTGTTGTTGTTGTTGTTGTTGTTGTTGTTGTTGTTGTTGTTGTTGTTGTTGTTGTTGTTGTTGTTGTTGTTGTTGTTGTTGTTGTTGTTGTTGTTGTTGTTGTTTCAGATATCGCTCCATCACGGTTATTTTTGTATCGAGGAAACAATTACTGAATCAGGAGATTGAGGTCTTAGAAGATGTCAAGTGTCGGAAATGAGGAAACCAAGTAAGTCTTAAGTGAAATCTCGTGCTGGTCTCTCGAACCGCGTGAGTTTCCGTGAGATTCACTGTAAATGAGATTTTCTATGGGACCGAGACTGAATTGTGTGAGTTTTGTTTTTTTTTTTGTTTTTTGTGTTCTTCTTTTTGTTATAATTGTTTTTGGTAGCCGGGTTGGTTGGTTTGTTAGGTTTTTTTTTTTTGTTTTCTTTTTTTTTCTGTTTTTATTTTGTCTGCTTTTTGCTGTTTTTTTTTTTTGTTTTTTTTGTTTTTTTGTTTTTTTTGGTCTGCTTTTTGCTATTTTTTGTTTTTGGCGGGTAGTTAGGGGGGGGGGGGTTTCTTTTAAAGTTTGTGTTCTTCTTTTTGTTATAATTGTTTTTGGTGGCCGGATCGGGGGTAGGGTGGTTCTTTTAAAATGTAATAATTTTAAAGGTGACTTTTCTAGGCATTGCGAGTGTCATGCAAAAATTCTAAACTCGAGGCATGATAGTTTGTTTAGTGCGCGTATCAGAAGCTTTCTGCAAAAATATTATTGAAGGGAGCAGGATGAGGAAAAGGGAAAAAAAGATAAAAAGAAGAAGAATTATAAACAAGAAAAAGAAGAAGGCGAAGGAGAGTATAGGGAAGAAGAACGAGAAGAATAAGAATACCAAAAACAAGAAAACGGACAAGAAGAAAAAAAAACAGAAGAAGAAACAGAACAAAAACGAGAAGAACAAAAAGACAAAAATTAAGAATCAGAATAAGAAGAACAAGATCAAGAACATGAAAAACAAAAACAAGAACAGGAATAAAAACAATTAATAGCAAAAAGAAAAAGAACTAGAACATAAACAAGAACAAAAAGGATGAAGAGAAGTACGACAAAAATATTTAAAATAGAAAATCAATGTAGAGAGAGAGAGATAGAGATCAAGAAGAACAAAAACAAGAACCAAAACAAAAAAGAAGAACACCTAGATAGCAACGTTGACAATCACAATACACGTAGTACACTTTAAAAAAAGAACCATTTCAATATGGCGGACAAACTGAAAGAGGTTAATAATAATAATAATAATAATAATAATAATAATAATAATAATGATAATAAACAGTTGTTTATGAGAATTATACTGCGTGTCGAAATTAAGCATACTGTCTCTATTATTTTAAAGCAAGAATGGATTTCTCCTTTAATTTGGTTTTCCTCTTGCGCTAGAGCACCAGCATGACTTACAGAAAGACATACTTTTTTAAACCTGTTTTATTTTCATTGCTGCATTGGGTTTTTTTGCTTGCTTGCTTGTTTGTTCGTTTGTCGATGTTTGTTTGTTTTTTAGGATTTTTGTTTTGTTTTGCTCTAGTTTTCTTTTTTACACTAAAAGCAAACGATCTAGAATACTGTGTGTTTCCGTAATCCAAAAACTAAAGCCATTTTAGGTTACACGAGTGATTGGTTAGATGAAGATCATAACAAATCTCAGTATTGGGCTCGAACCTAGTAACAAGTTTATATGAATAGTGTCAGGATGAGCACTCTAACCACACTGCTACCAGCATGCCTGAAAACAAATAATAACAAATAACAAATTTTCAATAAACACGATTCTTCTCCTATATTTATTATTAATTTTGGCTTTGAGATAAAGCCATTATTTCCTTTCGTGAAACTGCATTTCCAAGATAATGCAATCTTTTTCCTGGAAATTTTAAGCGCCGCACTTGAAGAGAAAGATCAAACAAGGCAGCCCATTAACATTTATCACCTCGTTATTTCTTAGAGATATTCTATAGGCCTCATTTCTTTTAAAGCAAAGAGCTGTAAGACATGAACAAACGCCGTCTCAGCGAGATTATAGCTGTAGGGAAAAAAAAAGATTCGTCTATATTTTCGTTTCTGATTAAAATTTAATAGGTCGACATGAAAGGCGTTCCGCACTTTTCTAGATCTAGACGTCTTCAGATTTATTTTGGAGTTTTTGTTTGTTGCGATGGAGAGTAGACAGAGAGAAAGAGAGAGAGAGAGAGAGAGAGAGAGAGAGAGAGAGAGAAACAGACAGACAGACAGAAAGACATACCTCAAACAGATAGACACACATACATACATACAGACATACATGCATACACACTTCATATTTCTTTTGGAGTTTTGTTTGTTGCCATGGAGAGAAGAGAGAGAGAGAGAGAGAGAGAGAGAGAGAGGTAGAGAGAGAGTGTGTCGATATGGAGAGACAGAGAGAATAAAAAGATAAAGATACAATCAGACAGAAAGAAGGAGGGGAAAATAATCGCAGTTACATAATTATAAAGGTGACGGAGAGCCAAATAGGCAGACAGACACAAAAAGGCCTGGAGAAATAAATAGACAGACTGAAGAGAGAAAGAGAGAGAGAGAGAGAGAGAGAGAGAGAGAGAGAGAGAAAAAAGAGAGCGAGAGAGAGAGAGAGGAGAGAGAGTGGGGAGGGTTGAAGGAGGCTGGACGAAAAAAATCAACATAGATGTAATTATAGCTACAAAAAGAGAGAAATATGGAGACATAATGAAAAGTAAGTATGTAGAAACCTTTCAACCCGAATCAAGTCCAGAGTAATTCTTAAAATAAAAGTGTAGATATCTAGACAGAAAAATAGCATAGGACTTTTTTCTGTCTACCGCGAAGCAGCCTTGGGGCGAAGCGATAACGAATTCAAGAGTGTTTCTATTCAAGTTTCTCTATTTGCTTGGCTATACATGTAATTGGCTTGTCGGAAGCATCTGTGCGTCCCGGCCGCGAGACAATAGACGTCTAGCGATAGCTGGACCCGTGATGAAAACGGAGGCGATAGGTAAAGGAATATTGCGCTGGTGTCCAATCATAGACAATCATAACTGGTTTATGCTCACAGTTTGCAATTTAATAAGTAAAGTGTAAGGCACAGTTGATTGCATGCAGAAGAAGATCTTATATGGTATGGTGGAAGGCACAAGAGGTACAAGAAGGAGGTGGATAAGTTGAGTCAGTGGGAGACTCGACTGGAATGAAAATGAACAAGTGCTGCAAGATTGACCTTGAACGAGAAAGATGGAAAACCATGGCATCCAACCTCTGGAAAGAGATGGAACTCTGGCTGACTGACAGACTAAAAGTAGAACATATATGGGACCAATCAGTAAAAAGGATAGATAAGTCTCATTACTTCTTTCCGATGTCTCTAAAAATAGAAGGCAAAGTCACCGAAGTAGAGTCCAAGTGAATTATATCGTTGGAAAAATAGTTAGATCATTTCTCATTATTACAGTATATTGAGTAGGCTGAACAAATATTAATCTCCAAGTATGAACTTGAACTAACTCTCGTGATGATTTATGAAAGCTTGGTTGGTTGGGTTGGTTTAACGTCCAACAGCAGCACTATATAGGCTGTATTGTGGACGGGCCCCGATCGGACGTCTGACAATTTTATGTGCTACGAGACAGGGCGGGGATACCATGACGCCTGTCTCAGCCGGTCACATTATACTGACACCGACCCAACCAGTAGGGAACGCAACAGCCAGGATTCGATCTCGGGACCTTTTGCGTCGGAAGCCGATGTTCAACCCCTGGACCACCGCCATTCGTTTTTTTAGAGATACATCACTATTCCCCTTATAACGCTAAAACCTGTTCACCCCGATCATTTCGGTTACTTGGCCTGTTCTTTAGGAGGCCTTACTTCCTCCCCACTAAAATGACTCAGAATGACGTGATGACGTCACCCGTCATGGTGTTGTGTTCGCAAGGCCTGTAAAATGAGAGATAATCGAAGAAGGGGGAGATCATTTCGTGGTAGGTCGTGATAGGAATAATAATTATATTACTGCTCTGAGTTGTGGTTCCATTGTGGGGGTGATTACGGCTCATAGTATTATTCTGGTTTCTTGGGTTTTTCTAGCTAGGCTTGCGTATTATGGTGGGACTGATAGAGTAAATTTGAGAGAATTATTTTTATTTATTTATTTATTTACCAGAAAGTCAAACAAGGGATGGCAATTGCAATGAGGAAGTAGATTTAAAAGTCAGACGATGGTATAAAATTATGTGGAAAGTCGCCAGTCAAAAATAGGTACCTTCGAGGAATTTTTTATTTATTTCTGGGCAAGAGAGTCAAAGAAGGGGTACTAATTACAACGAGGAAGTAGATTTAAAAGTCCGACGATGGCGTATAATTACGCGGAAAGTCGGCATTTTAAATTAAGTGAGTATATGGAGGTTTTTATTTATTTATGGACCAGGCAGTCAAAAAATGTGTGTTAATTGCAATGAGGGAGTAAATTTTAAAGTCCGACGATGGTATAATAATTACACGCGAAGTCGGCAGTCTAAATTCACTTAGTCATTGTAATTAGAAATTGAAGTTTATATGGCTTGCATATCACATACTTTTCTTCTTATATCGTCATTGATTTATAGATCGTAAAAATTATTAGGTTAGACAGTTTTTTTTTTCTGCTTGTTTTTTTAGTGGAAAAGAATGATTTATGTCAATGATTAATTATTGGTTCTTAAGTTTAATCTCCCACATACACAGACCCAAAAATATGAAGAGCTACTCACCTGAGTACGGTATTAATTATTGTTTTTAAACACCAAAAAGTGTTAGTGCTTTCAAAAGAAGGTACGAAATAATTTAACTGAGGTTAAATTGTAAAGAAAATTAAAGAGAAAATGTAAAATGTGACATTTTTAAATTGGTTATGGTTTTTAATATTGCTTTAAGTATAATTTTCCTTGAAAAGAAAAAAAATGGATGTAATTTAGATGCTAACTATATTTATTCCACAGAGCGCCTCAAAATAAAAACAGTTTGTTTCACTAAGGAACAATTTAGTCTGTAGAATAACACAATTTCCTTGAGGGTCCTAAAGAATATAATATTATGTAGGGTTAACATAAACTTATTAGGCCCAATGTCACAAGTCGTGAGATATAAAAAAATTAAAAACAAAACAAAGAAAGAAAAAGCCCAAAAAAGTTTTTAAAAAATGTAGGCTTTCGTTGATTTGTAAGAATGATATATAATATTTTCATATGTCTAAAAACCTAAAAGGTCACAATCAACTCCATCAATCTTAGTGCTGTATAAAGATTCTTTATCCTGTTCCATTAACACTCTCTTTTCTAGAGCAAGAGGAGTTAGCGAACTTTTTATCGATCATGTAACCTTGAATAGTCGCCGTTTGATTGACAGAAAAACTAATAATGACTAGCCTTTTTTTTTTTGTTGGTTCCATTTCGCAAGATATATTTAAGAATCGGAATCTAGGCAGAGTCATGGAACGTAGTTAGAAGGCAAGGTGTTGTAAGTATAACGTCACATTAAGGTTGTAACTTGTCTTAACATAGAAGAATGAGAGGCCTTAATCTATGGACAGAGCGTGAAAGAAAGTGCCACGGTTCAGCTGATTGGTCTTAGGATTGACGAACAGGCGGTATGAGATTCGAATCACATTTAGCTCGGTCGTCTTCATACAGGATTGTTCGATAAAACATAGGCCTATAAAGAAGATATGAGATATCTTTGACTTGCAGACATGTCAGTGTGCCATTTTGTAGTAGAAACTACGTTGGGGGGCGCGTTGGCATCAGACGCAAAAGGTCTGGGTTCGAGCCCTGGCGATTTCGCTCCTTTTTGTTATGTTGGTGCCAGTTTTATGTGACCGGCTGAGACAGGAGTCAATGTATCCCCGCACTGCCTCGTGTGTCGCAGCTAATAAAATTGTCAGACGTCAGTTTTGGAGCCCGTCTACAATATAGCATATATAGTGTTGATGTTGGGCGTTAAACCAACTCAACTCAACTCAGATCTACCTTTTTACGCTCTTATGTTATCTTTCAAGAAATAAAAACAAACAAAAACGTATTGATCATTATTTCCAACCTATTTTTCTTAATAAGCTACCTTGAACCTACAATAGAGAGACAAAAAATTATTATGGATTGGAAACGGAATGACAGAACGCAGATGGGGAAAAGGAGAGGCAGAGAAAATGTTGGCTGCAAGGTCAAAGACCTCGGGGTTTTTTTCCCTAGTATCGTAGGGAATTAGATTCAGAGAAGGAAATTTAATTAAGAACGACTGAGAATAAAATTGCTTGCACTGTGAAAATAGGTTTGGTGTCTTTATAGCAATGATCAAACTTCGTTAGGTTTCTCTGTAAATAAAGTTAAGACTCGCAGTTTTTTAATGACTTAGCACTATCTTTTTCGTCTGGGCATTTTTCAGGGAAGATAATAAAGTTTAAACTAGATAAAAAATTTTGAAAAACCAAAGT
The DNA here is from genome assembly GCA_003991915.1 of Elysia chlorotica. Lineage (NCBI taxonomy): Eukaryota > Metazoa > Mollusca > Gastropoda > Plakobranchidae > Elysia > Elysia chlorotica. The sequence goes on from RQTK01000011.1 coordinate 457,485, forward strand.
CAATCTATTTTTTATAGGAAAGTCCAATCAGTTTGTTGGTTTTGTGTATACTATTATTATTCGAAATAAGGCCTCATACTCTCAAAGCTAAGCTTATTTATAACGATCGATTGCATTAGAAAAGAGATTTCAAACAAAAAAGTTATCCTACTTTGTTATAATACATGAAAGATCTTTAAGAAGCAGAAAAGTCAAACCGTACCGATATCTTGTAGAAGCCCATAATTATTTACTTAACATGTTAGTCATCAGCGCCTACCGAGATATCTGGGGGACATTGGTGTGTATAATAAAATTTAACTGTGGATATTTTAAACTGCTGTATATATCCTTTACTTTTAACCAACACTTTTATGCACAATTTTAATGCTTTTACCACTCAGAGATATGAGGGTGTGTAGTATTGCTAGTATAATGCATTAACTGTCTTAGAACATCATGTGCACAACATAGCCGTTACTGTGCTGACGTGCCGTAAAACCAAACTCACTCCCTCAGTGAATCTACCTTTTTGCGCACTTCAGTAGAAATAGGCGCATAGATATTCAGTCAATCATTACCTTTGATCACCTTAAGTTGAGTTGGGTTAGTTTCTTACGTCCAACATAAGAATTATATAAGCTTTATTGTGGGCGGATCCCAAAAGAGGCGTATGACAATTTTATGTACTGCCAAACAAAAGACAGGGCTGGAAGATCTGGAGGCTAACTGGTCTAATGGGAACGCCACAGTTTGAATGGTTTTTAATTCGCGTTTAACTTCAGCACTACTTTGGCTATATTGTGGACCGATCCCAAGACTAACGTTTGATTATTTTACGTGTTACCACATTGAGAGAGTGGTGGGGGATAACATGATCCCTGTTTCAGCCAGTCTTATTAAACGGATACCGAACCCACCAGTCAAGGACGAAATCGGAAAAATAAGTTTCGAACCTAGAACCTTCCGATTTGGAGACCAACGCTCTACCACCTGCGTCAGATCGCCCCTCTAGGAGTCTATACGTACTACATCCCTCAATAATAATGTAGGCAAAAGTCTACACTTTTCTTCACTCTGGGCATTGATTGATCTGTGGGACATCGTGATATAGCGGATCCCCCCAAGGCGTTAAATAGCAAGCTAAGCATGTAAGATGGCAAAGGATAACATCAATACATGACACTTTCCGTGTGTAGCTAAGAGACTGATGCATGAAGTACAATATGCGTAATAAAGTGTTTTAAAAGGATTTGTCTGTGTTTGGTTAAATTTTTTTTTGTCTGTGTGCGTGTGTGTGTGGAGGGGGAGGGGAGCGTAGGCGGGTCTTTATGGTTATGCGTAAACTTGTCAGTATTTAGTCTTGGGGCCCGTCCACAATATGGCATATATTTTGCAGATGCTGGGCCCTTAGCAACGCAACAAAAAAAGGACCTTATAGATCCCCCACCGCGCAAAATAACACTAATGTAAGATGGCTCACGATAAAAATAAAACATGACACTTTTTGTGTATAGCTAAGAGACTTTCTGAGTGAAGCTAAGCCTATTTGCAAGCACTATGTCCGTAATAATTAAGTTGTGAGGTGATTTGTTTGAGCTTTTTTCACTGCTTTTTTGTAGTTTCTTTTTGGCCTTCTGTTAGTTTTTTCCGTTGGTTTGTAGGCGTTAAAGTACAGAGTTTATGAAACGTAATAATCATAGCTGAAAAAATAAATTTGTATACATTGTAGTGGAAACTGTGGAAGACTTGTGTAAGCTTAGAATTGCATTCTATGCATTTCGACAATATTATGCTTGAGGAAAAATGTGTATGGTTGGCACTTCTGAAGTCTAAACCTATGAGTATGATTTATGGATCCCAGTCAGCTGCTAATAATACTGGGCCGACAGCTCTACAAAGGTCTAACTTTGATAATTGTCTATAATTACAGTTTTCGGGTATCTTCGGTTTTCTATTGTACTCTGATTAATTTGGATTCTTGTTATTGCCTGTGTGTGTGTCTCCTCTTTTTTACCTCTCCCTCTCCTATATCTGTCTTTCTGTGTGTACGCATGTTTGCACCGGTTTTATTTTTTTCTTTTACTCTCTCAACCTGCCTCATAGTCGTACCCGAAAACAAAACTCCTAAATGAGTATACTTTTCATTCGCTCTTTTTTTCACTGGGAAGGAAATGACTTTGTGTGCGACCATAGATGTAAAACCTTTATTTTTATCTTTGTTTTCTTTAAAACCTCCTTAACCACTCCGCTTCCTCCATCGAAAATATCCCCTTTTCCTACGCTTCAGTATCGTACTTTTTAAGTTGGCTATTTTTCGACTAATCTACACAAAGAATTCTTAACATCTTTCAGATTTTCATCGTTACCTTAGTCTCAAGACTCCCCCCCTCTCCCCGACAAACGCACACGTTTTTTTCATTTTAATAAAAAAAAAGGATATGTTTGTTCCCTTTCCTGCACTCACCCGCACTATTACTATCCTAGATATCTTGGGGAAAGTACATTATTTAAAACCACGAAATTATCCCAAAATCTTTATCCCAAAGTGTCACAACATAATATAATTAGCCTTACAGATAAGTGGGTTTCCCTACTCACCTCTTTTTCTTAAACAAGTTAACACTTTAGGGGGAAAACACGAGTAGGTCTAATGTTATACAGAGCCGTTATCACATTACCATTGCCAGATAATGGCTGGCACGATTTCCCTAGGAAAATGGCCTCTTATGTTTCGCGGACAGCAAAATCTGGCAAGGGCAAAAAGGGAGATTACCCTCAGAGGACGAAGAGCTTAAATAATGTCGGGTGCGTGATTTTCGTACCATTAGGGCTATCTGTTCGACCGACCATAAAGCGGTTATGTCTCGAAGGCGTTATCTTTTGCTAAAAATAGTGTGAATTGTTCCCTTTTGATTTGTTTGTTTATTTTGTTTTGTTTTGTTTTATTTCTCTAAAAATGTAATTTGACATCAAAATGATCTATAAAAAAAGTATCATGTCATATCCATTGTGCTTTTTGTATGAAAACCTGTGTAAGAATATATTTTGTCAATTTGGTTGAAGTGATTTAAACTTGTAACCATAAATTTCCAAAATTACTGTATTTCTCTCTTTGGGAGAGAGATGGGGGGGGGGGGTGCTAGTGGTAGAGCATTGACATGCCAATCAGGGTGTCAGCTGTTCGAAAGTCACGACCGGACAAAAAAAGTCTAATTTAGTCCCCTACTAGTACTAGTTATTTATTGCATTAAACCTATGTTTTATTGTAACCAAATGTCTAACGAACTTGACACATTTTCATTGGTGCCACATCATCTAATGAACACATTTTCCCACCTTAACGTTTAATGAAGATATCACATTCTTTAATCAAACAGTGTAATGAAATGAACACACATTTAATTATTGTATAAAAAAAAAATTCCATTGGAGTCAACACATCTTGTATCAAACTGACTAAAAAACTGAAAACACATTTACTTATTGTATTTAAAAAATCCATTGGAGACAACACATTTTGTATTAAAAGTTTCCATAAAGTCAAAAACATGTTTTATATGTATCAAAACCTATTATCACGTTAATAAATTTTTATTACTATCAAAATGTCTAGTGCACTTAACACATTTCTTCGTATCAAACCATCTAATGAAGCTTTTCTCTCTGTATTCACTGAATAAAAAACTGAACACACATTAATTTACTTATTGTATTTTTTTTAAGTCAATTGGAGTCAACACATTTTGTATCAAAAATATCCATAAAGTCAAAAACATGTTTTATATGTATCAAAACCTATTATAAAGTGTATACATTTTATTACTATCAATATGTCCTGCTTCAAACCATCTAATAAAGCCTCTCTCTGCATATCTCCCCAGTATATTGGTACCCTGGATGTGCCCAGACCTAGCAGTCGGGTGGAGATTGTGGCCGCCATGAGGAGAATCAGAGTGAGTAATAAACGATCCTACTACTACTCACGTTTGTTTGTTTCTTTGTGTGGTTTTTATTGTTGTTTAGCGTCCAACGTAAGCCCTATACGTGTTATTATTGTGGACGGGTCCGAAGGCTTAAGTATGACGGTTATATGCGCTGGAAAAAACGAGAGAACGCAGCGAGACCTGGAGTCCTGTCTTAGCTGGTCACATTATACCGACACCGTCTCAATAAAAACTATCACTTAATAGAAGCATATAAGACTGCCAGACATTTAGCCTCACGAGCTATACAGAAATAGCCTCAGGACGCGTCCACAATATTGCGTTTATAATAAAAAAAATATTATAGTGCTGATGTTCAATGCTCCTCAACCAAGTCAAACTCAAACTACTATGTACTGTCATAGTGTAGCAGCACTGTCTCGGAAAAACAGCATGTATTATTGTCAGACGCTATATCGTGGGACCCGTCCACAATATAGTCTATATAATGCTGACGTTGGACGTCAAACCAACACAACTATAACTTGGGACCCATCCTCAATATAACTTATATAACTCGGTGGTTCAAACCACAATGACCACTGTCCGTGTAAAACTAATGAAGAAATTGCGAATCATCAAAAGATGTCAAGACATGTGGTCTCACAGACTCCATCCACTGTATAGTTAGACCCTTGGGCGAAGTAACAGAAATACCGAATGGAACGTGATGTTTGGGAACTTGGCGTAAATCTGTTTCTTTATTTTCCAGTCCATAGAAAAGGAATGTTAATAATTATTTGGTCCTTCATTGTGCCTATGTAATTGTAATTTTGTTGCCACTGCTTTAATTTTGTTTGGAAGCAATGTATGTATTGTTTGTTTCGTCAAATTGGCAAACGTTCATAGTAGTAATAAATTGAAAAACCTTTTCGGTAGCCTATCTCTTTCCTTCTTGTTCTCTCTCTGTCTTTCTCACTATTTATCTATCTATCTATCTATCTATCTATCTATCTATCTATCTATCTATCTATCTATCTATCTATCTATCTATCCATCTATCTCTTTCTCTCCTTTCCTGCTATGTCTATGTCTCTCTGTAAAATTTCTCTCGTTCTCTCTTTCTTTCTTTCTCTCTCCATCTCTATAACCCCTCCCTATCTCCTTTCCTCCCTTCCTCCATTCCTCCCTCACTCATGTCTCGCCCTTCCACTTCTTTTTCTCCTCCGTATAATGTCCACAACAATTAGGTACCCAGAACCTATGAATAGTACAAAAGTTTGTCAATATCGAGCTCTCACGTTTTTCATTAATTAGATTTGAGATACCTCCTCTTATTGAATTTGTCTGTGCTTTTGTCGGTCTTCTGTGTATTTCTAGCGCCCACTCTATGCGATTACACGTGCCTATATACTTTATTTTGCTATATATTTTGCTAAATAGTTGGGTTTTTTTAGTACTTCAGATACCTGCAGTATATTATTTTAGTTACTTTTACCCAAAGCGTTTAAAATTAATGTATACTCTTTTTAGCTTGAAGTTTGTCTGTCAAGTAAAATTGGGACTTTCATGATTTTTGTCCTTTTTTATCTTTTGAAAAATACACTGCTTATATTTTAGCACTTCATTACTTCAGCTGTAAAACCTTATATCTCGTCTCTATAAAACTAACACGAGTTCAATTTTTTTAGGAATAATATAGGGCATTGGAAAAAGATAAGACATTAGAATAAAATCGGACATTATAATTGGCTAACGTAGAGAAATAAACAAATATTTGTATTTTTGTATTTATATTTGTATTTTTGAATTTTTATAAATTAATATTTGTTTGAATAGCTCACTGTTGCCCTGGTTATGAATTGGAATAAGATAGGACATTGGAATAAGATAGGACATTGGAATAAGATAGGACATTGGAATACGATAGGACATTGGAATAAGATAGGACACTGGAATAAGAATGGACACTGGAATAAGATATGATATTGGAATAAGATAGAACATTGGAATAAAAAACGACATTATACAAATTAAGTGACGAGTTCCTTAATATCCAAAAAGAATTATAAGCAATGCTGTAAAGATGATTCGGCGATATGTCCAAATCTAAGCCTTCCAAATAAATTAAATTTAAAGCCTAATCATCGAAAGGGCCTTGGTGAACACGTCGTCACTGCAAAAGAGATTGACATGTATCTATTACCATTACGGCTATCCAAAAGAGTAGGCAAAGTCAGAGAAACTATGAACCAACTGTATTTTGAACCAAAGTGAGCTATATAATCAAAGTATAAGTTAAAACGTTTTACATCTTTGGGCTGATAGGCTGAATCAAAAAATACTATGTGAATGTTAATCTTTTATAGCTATAAAAATATTAATTTGTTTGAATAGCTTACTGTTGCCCTGGTTATGCAAAAAATTTGTTCACTTAGATCAATTCAATGATTTGAATTATACTCTAGGAGGTCTCGATTCTAACGAAAGATTTATAATAGTTTGAATATGAATAAACGAAGACAGTAATTGTGTTTACCTCATTCCGCCTACACAAACAATGGTTAAGTTCGCTTTTAAAAACGCCGTATTTTTTACTGATTTAGCTCCCTTTCACGCCTAATGCACAATCATGTTTATCCACGTTTTTAACTTGATATTAAGTGGGTGGAGCATGAATTAAAACCTCTATCTCTCCCTCCCTCTCTCTCTCTCTCTCTCTCGCCCTCTCTCTGTCTCTCTCGCTCTCTCTCTCCCTCTTTCTCTTTCTTTCTCTCTCGCTCTTTCTTTCTCTCTCTCATTCTATCCATCTGTCTCTATACATTTACCTCTACCTTTATCTTTCTTTCTTTCTTTCTCACCCGCTCCCTCTTCTCTCTCCATCCTTATCTGTCTCTATGTATGACTCTTTCTATCAGTCTCTTTTCCCTCCTCCCCCCTCTCTCTGTCACACCAAAATACCCCCCCCCTACTCCCCACAAACTCCCCCAGACAACTCACCTAACGCCGGCCCCAAACCTGATTTGACAGGCCTGTAACTCAATAAGCAGAGACCAGAGAGCACACACTTTACTCACGACTCGCTGATCAAACAGGCGCGCGCTCACACAGCTTGGGCCTCAACAACTAAATTGACCCTAAGACATCTCATTTCTCGCCTTTCTTAATGTCTGTATTAATTCGTTTTGCCTCTCTCTCTCTCTCTCTGTCTCTCTCTGTCTGTCTGTCTGTCTGTCTGTCTGTCTCTCTCTCTCTCTCT
>RQTK01000011.1:472765-490081 GCA_003991915.1 Elysia chlorotica
TGATGATGATGAAGAAGAAGAAGAAGAAGAAGAAGATGATGATGATGATGATGATGATGATGATGATGATGATGATGATGATGATGATGATGATGATGATGATGATGATGATGATGATGATGATGATGAAGAAATGTAAAAATTGAACATCGTATGGTGGACAGGTGGGCAAGTAAAAAATCGACAAACCAAAACATACTTAAAGGGGCAATCGCGTTTGGATAGTTTGAACTGTGAATAAGTTAGTGCTAGACTTTTAATTTGCACCTCAGACTTTATTTTCCTCTACAATGAGGCTAAAGTGAATGATCAAAGGCTCAAAGCGCAGTTACAATTTCAATTCATGTTAGATTCATGATCAAGCCTGGATAAATTCGAAAGTTTCGGGGTTGGTTCGAAAGCCATAAAATTAAGGCAACCTTCAATTACTGGAACGGAAATTATTCTGTCTCTAGATTTGTGTAGAGTTTAGGTTTTTTGGGAGTGTTGTTGCTGGAGTTAACTGGTTTTTTTTGTTGTTGTACAGTGTTATTGATATTGCTGCTCTGGTTGTTATCTTTTAGTTTTTGTTGTTGTTTGTTGTTGTTGTTGTTGTTGTTCTGGTTAGTACTTTGTTGTTGTTTTTTGCGGTTGTAAAAAAGGGAAGATAAGATAATCCTTTACCAATCCCTTTTGAAAAATTAATTTAACACGCCCAACACCAGTTGTAAAATGGTAATGGGTAACAGAAAGAATAAATTAATTAATGAAACGTTCACAGTGGTGTGCAATAATCACGATTAGAAATAGTGAGTGTGGTGGGTGTGTGTGTGTAAGAGAGAGGGAGAGAAAGAGGGAGAGAGATAGCGAGAGAGAGAGAGCAAGAGAGAGAGAGAGAGAGAGAGAGAGAGAGAGAGAGAGAGAGAGAGAGAGAGAGAGAGAGAGAGAGAGAGAAAAAAAGAGAGAGAGAGAAAGAGAAAAAGACATATAGAGAGAAAGAGAGACAGAGAGAAAGAGAGAGAACACTGTAGGTAGCCTGTCGTGAATTGGCCAAGAGCAGAATGTCCAGCCTCCTCGTCTGCAGAGGTTAACTCTATCAGTGTCTAATTGAAGGTCCAAGCCTGTCGACCTAATTGTGGCTGTCTTGTGGATGTGGCCTGGTAAAAGGTTGCTGTTGTTGTTGTTGTTGTTGTTGTTGTTGTTGTTGACATTGTTGTTGTTATTGTTTGTTTTATTAATGTTGTTAATGATGTTGGTATTATGGTTGCTCTTGTTGTTATTGTTCTTAAAGTGTTTATTTTTTCTTCTAGGCATTGCTGATATTGTTGCTGTAGTTGTTGTTCTCGTTGTTGCTGCTGTCATGGTTGTCCTCGTTGTTTTTCGTATGTATCGTTGAGCATGCGGTATTGTGAGAGCTGTATGGAGCCAATCGTAAATTGTCCAGGAGCAAAATCATCAGAATCTCCATCCTCCTCCCTCCCTACAAGAGGCTCACTCCATCAGTAGGTAATTGAAGGGTCCAGGTTGGTCACCCTGATTGTGGCTGTCTTGTAGCCTGATGTAGCCAAAAGTCGATTATAGGGTCGCGTTGGCCAGTGGACTGTAATTATGACCACCTGCTCGATCAGAGTGGTAGCAGCTCCATTAATCTGATAGTGATCTGAGGTATGAGGTGGAAGTCTGCGGTTTGATTCTAAGACTGATTGTGACTGTTTTTTAGAACTTCACTTGATGTAGGAAAAGTCGATTATAGGGTCGCGTTGAACAGTGGACTGTAATTATGACCACCTGCTCGATCAAAGCGGTAGCAGCTCCATTAATCTGATAGTGATCTGAAGTAAGAGTTGAAAGTCTGCAGTTCGATTTTAGGGCTGATTGTGACTGAAGTGTAGAACTTCACTTGGTGTTGCGAAATGTCGATTCCAATGTGCTGTTGGACAGTGGGTTGTGTTTATAATCACAAACACACACGTTAAGTCACAGAGCCTAGAGCTTCCATCTGTTGGTGGTTTGGAGTGATAGCTGGAGGTACGTGGATCGGTTCTAAACGAAAAACCCGTTTACCGCACCTTCCTCGGCTTTAACATGCCATATCAGTTCAGTAAAGACAGTAAAAGAATTGGGGAGAAATGGGTCTCCATTTCTTTTTGTTATTGGTTGCTAGTTAAAAACATGTATAGGGGTTTCCTTTCCTATATCATAGTATAACTGTTTAGACTCTGCGTTATATTCCCTCTATGTTTTCACATAATATGTTGGTTGTTTGTTTCATTCTTTAGCCCATCCTCTCGATTCATATGCCTAAACTATGGACATATATCGCGTATATAGGTGTTGGTTTGTTTCTTTCGTTCTTTGTTTCTTGTTGCTGTTTTTCTTGTTGTTTTTTTTTCTTTTTTTCATTACATTTTAGGGGTGTCGTTATTTTTTTTTTATCTAACGCGAGAACACCTACCTTAATATACCACTCGTAAAATCATCAGTTAGCCAGATTTCACCGTAGGTGTTTAGATTCATACACAAAAGTGGTCAGATAAAACAAGCTTATATCCAGAACTATGAAAGATAATGGTTCATCTCTGAGTTTTCTGCTGTGCTTCTTTTCTCCAGGATATTCTACGTGTCACATGACTCTCAAGACCTGAAGATTTGGAGTTACATCGCTCGAGACGGCCCGTCCAACGTCTTCAAGTGTAACGTCTTCAAGGCGTATAAAAAGGTACGTGAGAAAAGGGAGATAATTGTGTTGTAGAGAGACGATGAGAGACGATGCTCTGTTTTGTTTGTTTTGTTGCTTACTGTCGAACGTCAGCGAATGCGCTATAGTGTGGACGAACCCCAAAACTAATGTCTGATAGTTTGATGTGCTGTTTCACGCGAAACTGGGCGGGGAGACTTAGACTTCTGTCCCAGCTCGTTAACGAGGGAACACACAGCATTTACATTGCGAGCGGACCCAATCGGGGGCCTAATGTGGCGGAAGGAGAGCCCGTTAGTTGGTGGGGGTAGCATAGCTTGTTTAGGAGGGTCATATTATGTAAACACTAACAAAATCCAACACAAAAATATATCGTTCGTACAATTTAACTTGATACATCCCGAAAACAATCCCCAACGCTCTATCACTCGAGCCAGCTCCCCGTTGTTGTTTTTGGTGGTTTTTTGTGCTTTTTTGTTGTTGTTGGTGGTTTGTTTTTTTTTGTTTGTTTTTTTTTTTTTTGGGGGGGGGGGTGGACAAACTGGCACTAGTGGTAGAAATGGTCTTCCAATCGTGAGATCCCTGGTTCGGATAGGTTAAAATATGTATTAAAATGTACAGTTTTGTCCCCTACTGATTTAGTCAGTGTCAGTAAAATCTGACCTACTGAGACAGGATCCGAGGTATCCCGGAACTGTCTCTGTTTGACAGCACATTCAATTGTTAGATATTAGTCTTAGGACGCGTCCTCAAAACATACAGCCTATAAAGTGCTAACGCAAAACGCTAAGCAACCAAATCAACTCAGCTCTCCGTCCTAGCCCAAGGCTTCAACGATGCCATCACTAGTAGCTAACTGACCATCGCTGTAAGTCCCCATCGTTAACGAGGCAACAATGGCAGCAGTTTTAGTATTTACATCACGACCGGGTCCAACCTGGTGTCTAATGTGGCGGAAGGACAACCCGTTAGTTGTGGAACTGCGACAGTAAATGGGGCAACTATGCGGCTAGAAATACGAGATACGAAATGCTTCATTTCGTCTAACCTCCCCTTTCTTTAAAAAAACAACCACCAAGATATCTTTTTAAAGTGGGGCAATTGTGGTATAAGGATCGTTGTTTTGGTCTGAAGATTTCCGCTTGTTTGTTGGCAGAGTAGGCTACTGAAAACGTGATTTGTTTAAAAAGTATCAAAACTGAGCAAGAAGAAGTAAAGAACGACGATGATGAGGGAGAGAAGGTCTTGAAAAGTTACCAGTTGGTCATTATTAAGATCATGGGGGAGAAAATGTTTATGCTCACGATTTTTTTTTTGTGGACTGTCAAAAATGTTTGGTGGCTTGGTGTTGGTGGTATTTTTCTTCTTTAAAGGCACTGATACTAATTTGTCCGATTTCATCCCGGATTGATTAGGTGGGTGTCATCCGCGAGCTGTCTCCGTGTGTCAGCACGTACAATTGTCAAACGTTAGTCTTGTAACTTGTCCACAGTATAGTTTATATAGTGATAACGCAAGACGCTAAGGAAAGTAATCAACCCAGTTCTCCATTCTAGCCCGAGGCTTCAACGACGCCATCACTGGTACCAAACTGACCATCGCTGTAAGTCACCGTCGTTAACGAGGCAACAATGGCATCATTTTTAGAATTTACATCATGGCCAGGTCCAACTGGGTGTCTAATATGGCGGGAAGTAGTATAACTTGTTTTAGTTGGTCATATTATATAAACACTAACAAAATCCGACCAATACATATTCCCCGATTGTTGGATAGAACTTAACACCTCCCGTATAAAACCCTCAAAGCTCTGCCACTTGAGTCATCATTCCCTCAGACCCCTCATTCTGGCGCTAGTGGTAGGACGTTAAACTCATGATCATAAGGTGCCTTTTTCGGAGCCCACGATAGGTAAAAAAAATTTTCTCCGATTTCATCCTAAACTGATTAGGTCGGTGTCAGTAAAATCTGACCTACTAAGACAGGATTCAAGCTATCCCCGAACTGTCTTTGTGTGGCAGCACATACAATTGCCAGACTTTTGTTTTGGAACTTGTCCGCAATATAGCCTATATAGTGCTAGCGTTAGACGCTAGGCAAACTTATCAGTTTCGCATTCTAGCCCGAGGCTTCAACGATGCCATCACTGGTACCTAACTGACCATCACAGTAAGTCCCCATCGTTAACGAGGCAACAATGGCACCACTTTTAGTATTTACATCACGGCCAGGTCCGACCTAGTGGCTAATGTGGCGTAAGGACAGCCCGTTAGTTGTGGAACTGCGACAGTAAATGGGGCAACTAGGCAGCCGAAAATACGAGATGCGAAATGCTTCAGTTGGTCTAATCTCCCCTTTCTTTAAAAAAAACACCAACCAATGTATCTTTTTAAAGTGGGGCAATTGTGGTATAAGGATCGCTGAATCGGTCTAAAGATTTCCGCTCTTTGTTGGGAGAGTAGGCTAATAAGAACGTGATTTGGTTAAAAGTCTTACAAACGAACAAGAAGAAGTGTAGATTTACGATGATGACCACGAGAGGGGTGAGGTCTTGAAATGTACGAGTGGGTCAATATAAAAATAATGGGGGAGAAAATGTTAATACTGACCATTTTATTTGTAGACTGCCGAGAAAAGTATTTGTTGTGGTGTTGGTGTTGATGTTTGTTTTTTTTCTACTGTAAAATCACTGATACTCTAGATTTATAAATTTTAAGATAAAACAAAAATTATAACTTAATGTGCTCAGGGGTCAAGCCATATGACAAAATAATACGTAACCTATGAAATGAAAGGAGGGAAAAATTTCAGTCATTTTTAAGCAATTTGAAAGAATCTTCGCATTTTTTTGTGTGGAAACTACAAGTTTCTCTCCTTGAAAGTGTAAAGAAAAGATCTGTTTCAAATCCATTTTCGTCAATAAGTAAGTCGGGACAGTCTTCCACAGAAAATATAAAAGGCACAAACATTTTCCCAAGTAAGGGTCTTGAAATTAACATCGATGTTTCGAAAGCCAAATCTTTCTGTTCAGTGGGCGTAAAATATGGAAGTAAATCGAAATTAAGATAGAAGATTGGAGAAGCATAGATCTAGGCAACCCATGTTGTTCTTTTGGATTCGTAAGTACAACCTTATGGTAAGCTTACAACTGGTCTTAAGTTAGGATGTAAGGAGGCTTACGACGTGTTTTAAGCTAAGACTTTCGATCTAAGTGAGTATAAAATGAGCAATCAAGGGCGAAATTCACGGTCAATCAAGTTCTCACTAGCTTCGCGATCTAAGTTCCCCAGTTTTTCAATGTCCCGATCAGCGTCTGGAAATAAGCGAATAGCTTCACGCTGAGACTTGGGACCTTAAGTACAAAGTTGTGGTAGCTTACGAATTGCCGTAAGCCGTATTTTATCTTATATCTTAAGACTGAGTTCTGAGTTGAGTTGGTGTAACGTCCAACGTCAGCATTATAGGGTACAGTGTGGACGGGCCTCAGGGCCAACGTTTGACAATTTTGTATGCTGCCAGTGCCACACACAAAACAGGGCGGGGAGACCTATACTCATGTCTCAGTCTGTCACATTAAACTGACACCTATTCAAGCAGTTACGGGAGGCGGAATGAAACAAATTTTTGACCGATCGTGGTATTCGAACCGCGTTCCTTCCGATCTGACGACCAACGCTCTGCCGCTTAAGCCAAATCACCCCCCTCCTCCACCCAAACTCCCACACACTTTATCTTAAGACAAGTCTTTAGCTTACCAAAACGTTGTACTTACGACCTTTTGGTCCCTGACAGCAAGGCCAGAACTTGAATCGGAGGGCCCGAGGGATTTAAAAGGGCGTGAAATGATTGGGTCTAGGGCTGGGTCTTAACGTGTGATTCCAGTTTATCCAAGCGTCTCTTGATGGGCGAGGGAGCGCGAATTGTCTAGATTTACAAACTTACCCAAATGGCCCCCTGAGTAGGCCATTTGTTTCTATGCTAATCTAGGTGAAGATGGCCTTTTTATTTCTTTTTTTTTTGTGAGTTTCTTTTAGTTTCTTATTTGTCACTTGATGTGTTGGGGTTACTGTTTATTTTTATTATTGTTTTTTTTTCTTGGTGGTTTGTTTCGATTTGGTCTTTTTTGTGTTCAACATTTTTTTGGGGGAAAAATGCGCGATGAAGTGAGAATTGTGTATATGAACTGTGAAAGCTGTTAAGACGTGATAATTTTATATAATAGGAGATTGAGAGAGAGGGGCAGAAAGACAGACAGAGAGAGAGAGAGAGAGAGACAGAGAGAGAGAGACAGAGAGAGAGAGAGACAGAGACAGAGACAGAGAGACAGAGAGCCAGAGACAGAGAGAGACAGGGAGGCACAGAGAGACAACGAGAGACAGAGAGAGACAGAGTGAGACAGAGAGACAGAATGTGAGACAGATAGAGACAGACATAGGCAGACAGAAGTACAGACAGAGAGAGATACAGCGAGAGAGATAGAGAGAGACAGAGAGACAGAGAGAGTACTGATGTTGGAGGCTAAGCCACAAACTCAAACTAAATCCAAATACTCTTACTCGAATCGTGTGGGCTCAATACTACCTTTACTGTTCTGAAGTGCCGTAAATACAGGCTCTTGTACTCACCCTAAGTCTAACACCTTGAACCTTGTGAATCAGATCGATTCGTAGACCCATCTCCGTTCTAGAACTCTTAATGCGCTTGAGCTCCCTCCATTAGTACCAAAGGCATGTAGTCCTTTAGTCAAGTGGATGGACTATTTTCAAGACAGGCTGGATGTACGCGTTCTGAATCCTAAAGTGTCGCAAGTGCAAAGTTGCCGTAGCTTACAACTAGTCGTAAACCTTGTTATTCGCATAGATTAAGTCGAGTCATACTCATAAGCTTACCAAAAGGTTTCACTTAAGATTCTATAATTTGTATTGCGAGCGTTAGTTTTATATTGCTTGTATTTTTCGTATAACTTGTTTTTGTCTTTGCCTTAGAGAAATGGAATGAGCGAAATTGAATCCGTAACATAGAGTACTTAATAACATAGAAAGCTATGATCCGTATCCGAACAAACAAATATCTTGTTCTCAATCATAGATCGACTTTTAAATTGCGTTAAGGTTTTAGCTGGGGCTTCCCACAAATTTTGAATCTTACATAGTCTTGTAATTTTTATTTCTCTGTCTCTTCCATCAGAGCCAGGCAATGCGGATCGTGAGGACTATCGGTCAAGCGTTTGAGGTTTGCCATAAGCTTGGAGGCCCGTCCACTAGTAGGCCAGTGTCTCAGATCAAGGATGAGCCTACAGGCCAGGATATCAGGGCAACCGGGAAAGGTGAGTGGCTTGTTCAGACATGCAGATAGAAACAGAGACAGGGAAATTAATAGATTTTATGGTTTTTGAAAAATTTTTGCTGCATCCCAGTCCATTAATGATCCATATATAATGTGCCATATATAGCCCAACACCACACACTAAATACTAGCGACACTCGTAGGGTTACGGGAGAGTAATTAAAGGAGAAGGGGGTTTGATAATGTGTTCAAAGAGTCAAAAACTTTAAAGAATTAAATAGAATCTCTACATATATCCCACCCATTAGGAATTGCATCAGGTAATAGTTCAATTTAGACAATTTATATCACTTTTCCAACCCAAAGTTTAACTGTAAGGTTGTTTTGTTGTCATTTTGTTTATGTATCTCGTATGTTAAAATACCCTGAGGCTCAGGACCGGGGATTATTTTAATTCTTTGTAGTTTGTTCAACATATCTTCAACAAGATTCTATGTATTCGGTATGCCGACAGCAGCATTAGTGCCGTGTGTTTAGATTTCCACGTTTACCCGTCATTTCAAGGTGGCCCCATGTCGACAGCCTGAACTGTATCTTTCTTCCCTACTTCTTTGTTATAGGATAGTAAATATATTTTACCAAAGACATATCTATACATCATCTCAGTTATGTAATGCCCTATCTTATTTATAACATACTATGTTTTGGAGTACTTTAGAAAAAAATCTCTATCTCATTTCTCTATCTATCTATCAATCTGTGGTATATCTATTTCTTTCTCAATCTATCTCTCTATTTAACTATCACTCTCCAGCTCTCTATCCCTCTCGCTTCCTCTGTCTATCTATAAATCTATAATATATCTATTTATTCCTCTATCTATCTCTCTATCTAACTATCTCTCCAGCTCTCTATCTCTCTCCATCTCTATATCTCTCTCGTTTCCTCTGTTTATCAATCAATCTATAATATATCTTTTTCTATCTCTCTCTCTCTCTCTTCCCTTGACCAGCGTCTGTGAATGACCATCCTGGCGGACAAGAAAAGAAAGAGCTTAACACTGCAGCCTCTCCCAGCACCACGGTGATCAGCACGGCGTCAGACAGCTGCAGTGAGTCCGGTCACCACAAGGCAAGTCCGCCCAACGAACTCAGTCTCCACAACAGTTCTGTGAGTGTGAGAAAAAATGTTATATGTGGAAGGGTCTCTAGTGGGACATACACATTATGTTCTATCACTTTGTATTCCTTTCCTAAAATTGTAAAATGATGTTACTTTGACTGCATACACATTGTAACGACCTCTTTATTTCTGACCCTATTTCTCTTTACATGAAAAAAAAAATGTTTTTAGTGGGAATTATTTGGTCCAATAGAAAGAAACGCGACATCTAACGTTTTATTTCCATTATTTTCATCACTATTAAAGCATAGTCCAATGTCTGAACAAAAAAAGTAAATGTCGCAGTAGAGCCGGTAACAATGGGGAGGCATTTAAATGTATACAATTTAAGTAATGTGTAGATATTAACTGCAAATCAACAACAACAATACAAAGCCGGTAACCTTTGTACTTGAACATGTCTACATTATTATTACATTAGTCAAACTAAAACTACTTTAACTATATAACACCTTTTCCTTGGAGGGACAATTGAGTATATCATTCTTATCTTATCTCATCATACCTTTTCCTTTGATTGACAATAAAAGTTTATCTTTTCTTACCTTATATTGTATTATCTTATTTTATCTTCCTAGAGCCCACTAAGCACTTTATCTCCTCATGAAAGAGGGTAAACATTCGGCCTTACGATGCCTACGTCTTGTCCAACTAAAAAACTACTTTAACGTAACACCTTCCCAGAGTCCACGGAGCATCTCGTCTCCTCAAAAAGAGCCCCGGAATATTGACGGCATCGTCGACGGCATCACTATAAGCAGCAGCAGCAGCAACAGCAGCCCCGTTAAACAGCCAGTTCTACCACTTAGTCAGCACCATCAAATGCAGTTGCTGCGGCAGCAGTTGGAGCAGGAGCAACACCAGACTCAGGTACTTTCGTGTATCTGACTCTTTTCCCAAATCTGTGGTCTAGATTGTAAAGCATTGCGCATCTAATTATACAAAGAGCTGAATATTGATGAACCATCACCATTATTATTCTGGTGTAATCCCTGGAGAGATGGGCATTAAATGACATGATATAATTCACTGGTTGTTTGATTTTTGTGAAGTTTTTTTAAACGTCCTGTCTATCTAAACAGATAACAAAATAAAATAATGTATTGTAATGAATAATAAATAGCTGTATAATAGTGAATAAGTTTATAGTAATAAATAACGGTATAATGATAAATCAGACATAATTTAAAGTACACTATTGCAACTTGAATATGAACAGAAAAAGAGCGAGAGGCAGTCAGAGAGAAAAGATTTGGGTCGATCCCAGACCTGCTGTATCGGAGGCCGAAGCTTTAACCCCAGGACCACATTACTCGAAGTAGCTGACTTTGTGTTTCCCCTGATACCGGTACCTGTAAGTCATTATATCGTTAGTTTAAAGATAAACATAATTATTTGTGTTCCCTACATTTTTTTTTTTGCGATGTCTAACTGTCCTATTCCCATTCACTCACAGGTGGCCATAGCACAAGTTCATCTTCTCAAGGATCAGCTGTCGGCCGAAACAGCAGCCCGAATTGAAGCCCAGGTAGGTGGGTTTTTTGTCACCCCTGTTGGGTCATGGTATCCCCGCCCTGCCTCATGTGTGACAGCACATACATATGTCAGACTTCAGTCTTGAGGTTTGCCCACAATATACCATAATTATAATTATAGTGCTGATGTTGGACGTTAAACCAACTCAACTACATTACAAATACCTCCTCAGGCACGCACACACCAACTCCTCCTCCACAACAAGGACCTTCTGAGTCACGTGACTTTGCTGGTGTCACGTGTACAGGACCTGGAGCTGAAGATCACAGGTGGCGCCACGGACTGCTGCCTCTCGTCTGCCGGAAGTGACGTGGAAGGGGTCACTGGTGGTGGTGCAGGGGGCGCCACGAGACCTGTCAGCTTGGGAGGGGCTCAGTTCAAACTTTTTGGCGAGATTGGACAGGTTTGGCATTATTTTGTTTTAGCTGTCTGTGTGGTTCGTTATTATAAATTCCTGACTCATTAATTTCTAAAATATTATAAATATTCCATCATTTTGGAAAATTAGAGAAAAACTCTCTCTCGCTCTACATTTGTATATCTAGCTCCATCTCTCTCCCTCTCTTTCTCTCGCTCTCTATTTGTCTATCTATATCCCTCTCTCTCTCTCTTCCTCTCCCATTATCATCCCATACTTCATGAATAATAATTAATGAATAATATTGTGCCATGTCCGAAACAACTTTACTACTTAATGTGCTAAAATATCTGCTACAACTCCAAGATCCTGAACTTTACCCCTTACACTTCCTTACTGAATAACATTACAATCATAGCACTACATTCATAAATTACTTGCATTACCTTAACGATGCAAACATTAAATTTCTCTCAGAACTCCAAGCTTCCGGATGCTACAACCCCTCGGCCTAGTCCAGTCTACTTGCCGGACTTCCATTCAGCCAATCAGCACAGCCAGTTTGTGATGAATGCGTCCAAGCTGCTCATGGGCGGGGGTGCCAATGTTAACATGTTTGCCAATAGGAAAGCGACTGCAGCAGATGGTACGTTCTCCTTCTACTGTGTTGAGTTCTGTGCGAAATTATAGTTTGTGGGCAATAAAAAATTATATAGCTGTATTTAATTTATTTCATGGTGGGGGGCCGATGTCAACATGTTTGCCAATGGAAAAGCAAACATAGTAGATTGTAAATCATCCTTCAGAAGATTTAAATTGTTTATTTGTTGCCTAGTGTCCAACGTGAGCAACATGGAGGCTACATTGTGGACGGGCCCTAACACAAACGTTTGACAATTTTGCGTCAGAGGCAGTGCAGGGATACCAGAGCTCCTGTCTTAGTCGGTCACATTTTACGAACACAGATACAACCTGTAGGGGACGAAATCGAACAAATTTACAATATTTTTTAACCGGTCGTGGGTTTCGACCCAGTAAGATCAACGCACATTAGGTTGTGTGTGAGATGACGGTATATGTATCTAAATTTTAAGCTAGAGGCCTCAAAATATAGAAAACTACTTTTGGTCAACCTTTTGCTCATTTACGATCGAAAAAAGGTAATCTCGTATCGAGGTCTGATAGAGTTATCTCAAAGGGATGCATTGCTCTCAAACACATTATTTATCACTAAAACAATTCTAAATGCCGACTGTGGTTTTATAATTCTCTTTTTAAAAAAGACATTGAATCTATCCAACATTCTTTCAAATTCTTTTAAATTCAAAATGTCCTCTTGTGCGTGGCTCTCCCTGGTTTTCTCACATTCTCCCATCTGGTACCCCAGGCTTCCTGGAGGCAGACTCCCCTGACAGCGGCCACAAAGAGATGTCCTCTGAGAGCCTCAGCTACTATGCAATGGGTAACGGCTGCGACAGCTCCAGTGTTGGGGGCACACAGGGCGTCTGGCTCAACCCTTACGGCTTCATCTCAGCGTCTTCCCCGAACCCGTCAGCCTCGTCCTCCTCTATGACCATGATGAACACGTCTTCGTCCTCGTCGCAAGACTCCTACGCGTATGGCACCAGGTGTAGCTCGGACAATATCCAGCCCGGTGGATGGTTGGTCAACTTCAGTGCCAGGTCAGTGTCCGCGTCACCGATATCCTCGACCCACAGTAAGTCCAGCACCATCAAGGCCGGTAGTCGGGACAGCAACGATGAGATCACTGATGATGCAGGAAGCAGGAGGGAACTAAGAGGGGGAGACGCCTTAATGGGAGTCCCTGTGCTCCATGGCGATTCTTCGTCGCCGTATTCATCCTTCTCGTCTGGGTCATCGTCTCAGCAGTTGCTGTCATCCTTGTCGTCTTCAACGTCAGCAATGTCCATGTCACCGTTGGTTGTGAACTCACCGTCGTCTCACTCGGTTTCCTCAAGCGCAGGTAACTCTGGAGCGCCAGCAGTGAAGAATGATGCGTCTAGAGGTCACCACAATGCAGGACCTGGAAACATCTGGATGCCTAACTCGAAACCTAGCCCTGGAACTCCTAACACGAATATTAATCCTACCCAAAATTTGTACAAAGGCCCTTCTAGTAGTTCTCCTTTGAGGAAAGTAGCCTCTGATTGTGTTAAACTCATCTCGCCCTTACAGTCCCCAAGACGGCGCATGGGGATCTCGCTCTCGTCATTGCAGTCTCCCACAGGAGAACATAGTACACCTACAGAAACCACTAAACAGCAACAGAAGCAGAAAAAATCTCCCACCAAGAAAACCCAGAACCATCATTTGCCTTTGTCAGCCTCCAATTGTCCCGGATCGATGAGCTGCACTAGCGCTCTGAACACAACACTGTCGGCGTCTTCACCTAACGTGGCTCCCAGTTCGTTCAACTCGCCCAACGTATGCCCGTCTCAAACCGCTTTCTCTGGGCACGCCGTACCAGGACCCGGTGGTGTTCATGGCCAAGTGGCGTCATCGTCATCGCCGCAATGTCCCACAAACGGAACCACGCCCAAGCTTGACCCCCCGCCGAAATATCAGAGGTCTTCTCGCTCCATCGAGCGCTGGGAGAGAGGGAGCTGGTACGGAGCGCCTCTCACCGCCACGGCTGTGGACAACCAACGCGGCATCCCCTCCTCTGCCTCGGCCTCTAGCAACTTGTCCCCGGCGCATTTAGAGAGGGACTTCACGCCAGCGTACCCCAACAGCAACGCCAACAAAACACCAACAAATTCGCATTATACATACAGCAACAACAACAATATCAATGAAAACAACAACAACAAATGTGTCAGTAACGGGTTCTCGAATTGTAGCAACCATCCCTCAGGTGGGAATGTTGGGAATGTTGTTGCTAACACTAACAGCTCTAGTGGTATATATAACTGCAACGTCGTCTTACGTCCCAACAGTCGCACTAATTCCTGTCAGTCGTACAGATACAGCGATTGTAGCACGCGCTCTTCAACCTCGTCCTGTACAGGTGCTGAGAGTACTAGTAGCAACCCCAGCACTGTCTCGTCATCTCCGACGCCTTTCGTGCAAAACATGGGTGGTCGGGTGAACGATCTCAACTCCTCAGGCCACCATTCCCAAAACAGCAGTCCACGCTACAACTACCAACGCATCAGCTCAAACGCGCCTAACTCTAACGGGCCTTACGAAAACAAAAACAACTGCCAACATTTTAGTCCACGGAGACAGCAGTTTCAGCAACAGCAAATGCAACAACAGCAGCAGCAACAACACCAACAGCACCAACCAGGGTGCAAGATGCAGGAGAATTATCAAATACAACGGCAAGGCTCACAGCAACGTCAGCACGATATGTTAAACCAACAGCGGCAGGTGCATGCACAAGATCAACAAAATCACCAGCAACAACCACAGCAACAACTGCAACAACAAAAACAGCAACAACAACAACAACAAACGCATCACAAGCATCAGCCACACCGACCACATCACGAACAACAACCTACAGGCACCCCTGATAAGTGGGCGGTGAGGACTAACCACAGCAGCAACCATCAAAGTCCTACATCTACAAGTAACGGCAACTCTCAGGAAACAAGGGATGCAAGTAAAGTCCACTCGCTTAGAAGTTAGCAACGTTTGAGAAATATGTAAATAGGCATGTATACTAGAACAATGCAATACAAAATAAGCTTAACCTGTAATGGTCTAAGTACAATTCTTCATTGGAGTGAAAATCCCATTTTAACGTCCCGTGGGTTCAAAGGAAGATTCATGATCATCGACGGGTCTCAGACCAAAAATCTGACCATTTCACGTACTGACGTTCCTAAAACAGCCCAGAAAATATTTTATAGTCAAAGATGTGGACTATACAGGGGAAGGGGGGGGGGATGCCGGCTGTGTTGCATCTTTCAGTCATTATAATCAGGGTCCACCTCAGTCCACAGTAGATCTTCGGTATCGTCTAAGGCGGGGTGACTTAAGTTATACAACTACATAACCAATAAGATATTGCATTTTGTACCTTTTAAGCATAGATTTGAAATATATTAAGTTTAAAATGTAATATAATCAGAATAATAACTATGAATATTAAATAACTGCTGAAGGGCTTCCATTACTTAATTATTTGCGACATTGTTATCGTATTCATTATGGTCATTTGTTGTTGACGTTTTTATGAGGAAGTATTTACGCGAATGGCTTTGAGATTAACCTTTAGAACCCGTTTAAAATTATAATATTATTTAACGCCCTTGTTCTTCTTCCTCGTCATGATCACCCTTCTCCTCCTCCTTATCATCATCATCATCCTCCTTATCATCATCAATCATCATCATCATCATCATCATCATCACTATCAATGTTATTATCACTATTATACGTATCACTGTATTTATAATCATTATCATAAAGCTGTACCATCATCATCATCGTCATCATCATCATTATGATCATCATCATCGTCGAAAACATCTTCAATTATTTTCCAAAATCCCACTGCAGTTGTTTTTCTTTGCTGAAGAGAGTGTCATAGATCTAAGATTAGTATGACAACCTCCTTCAATAGTACTTTCTACACGCTGTAAACTAAATCCATTGGTAGCAAACATTAATTTTAAAATGAGCACAGTGTCAAATTTATAAATACATGTATGTGCAATGTGTAATATTTGGCTTTCTCTCGTTATGTAGACCAACTAACAGTTTGAAACGGTGGGGTTTTTTTTTTCTCGTCTTAGTAAGCATGATTCACTTTTGTTTAATATCTTGTTTAATATTGAAATCAAGTGGAATTTTCGCTTAAGAGGTTCGCGGTGGTGTTGTTATTGTTACTGTTGCTGTCATTGTTATTGTTGTTTTATGTGATTTTGTTTGCACTGCTCTGTGGTCTTCTTTTTGTATGTAATATTTAAATTTTCCAATGTTTAATTGTTTTTTTTTTATGAGTTTTGTTTCGATGTTTATTGTATTTAGCCCTACGCCACTCATCTGTATTCTTCAGAATAGTAGTTTTTCATGTATGAACACTTAACAACGAAACGTCCTTTTGGTTGTTATTATTGTTTAAATTTCTTTTTTTGTGAGGGGGTATTAAATTTGTTAATGTTATTTATTGTCTACTTTTTTGTTACTTTTTTTAAGGCGGGGGAAGGGTGCTGTTTATATTTTACATTTAAAACACGTTGTTATATTTAAAAACAAGTTCTTTTTACAGAAGTTAATAGTGCCAAGTCCGTGTAGATGTAATTAATTCTTACCCTGTTTTCGTTAGGTTGACTCTGGACCTACTTGTCCATTTTCTACATTTAGTCATTATAGTTAAGAAATTGGCACCCAAAGAAATAAAGCCCCACCGAAGGAAAAGAAAAGAAAAAAATTGAATTAGGAAGTCAAATATTATGCTTACTAGCTTTCTTTTCATTTTGTGAGAGAAGGGTGATCTAATTATTAATATTACTGTTTATACCCCCATCTCTGTAAAACTCCAGATTTTGCGTGTTTTGCTTAATGTGTGTCAAAGTTGACAAACGGAATTCCCTGTTTTTTTGTCACAATTTAATTTTATAAACTTCCACGTACCGGTATTTTTTGTTTTGTATTGTTTTGTTTTGTTTTTGTGGAGTCAACAAAGTGTGATTTTTACTAACTTTTTCTGTTATATTAATCTTTTAACAAAATATTAATGCTTTTTTTTTTTAATGGGGTATTTGAGCAATTTATAGTAAAGTAAATAAGACAACGAGGGATGATTTTCCTAATATAATTGTGCAAAAGTGTACAGTAATGAGTGTGGTTAACACATCAATTTGTTAATGATTAACGAGTGAATAAAGAAACCTATAAATTTTCAATATTACGAGTTATTGAATACGTTGTTCTTGTCACAATGATGAAGCATACAATTAATTAGTTGTAACGTTTTGTCCATCATTTCTGTATAATTATGAGCATTTTATTATGCGGGAGAAACAGGTAATAAACTTTGCTGGAACACATTAGTTTATGTTAAACAGCAGACTTAAACAGAGAGTTAAACATTTTTCGGCAAATACACTGAGGTTATGAACTAGAAATAAATAATTTATGTTAGACAAGAATGTATGAAAATCAGAGAGAGCGGGCGGGCGAGCGAGCGAGCGAGCGAGAGAGAGAGACAGAGAGAAAGCGAGCGAGCGAGAGCGAGAGAGAGAGGGAGAGAGAGAGAGAGAGAGAGAAGAGAGAGAGAGAGAGAGAGAGAGAGAGAGAGAGA